>JARYZH020001110.1:0-40867 GCA_030021035.2 Notholithocarpus densiflorus | reverse complement strand
TTAACTTCAAGTTTTGTTCCATTGGCACTTTGCTGGGCTTACAACCTATCATACCAGCATCTTTAAGAACCCCTAGTGCATACTTTCTTTGGCACAATGAAATCCCCTTTTCTGATCTAGCCACCTCAAGACCAAGAAAATATTTCAAATTACCAAGATCTTTCAACTTAAATTCATGATTCAAAGAGCTTTTGAGATCTTCAACTACTTGAACATCATTACTTGCAATAAGAATGTCATCAACATAAACTAGCAATGCTATAAAAGTCTGATTAAACTTCTTAGTGAACAAAGAGTAATTAGATTTTGATTGCTTGAATCCATACTTCAAAATGGTTGTGGAAAACTTGGAGTACCACTGCCTTGATGCCTACTTGAGGCCATACAAAGATTTGTTAAGCTTGCAAACTAGGTTCTCCCCCTTGCTATGGAAGCCTTGAGGCAATTGCATATATACCTCTTCATGAAGATCACCATTAAGAAAGGCATTGTTCACATCAAGCTGAACCAAATGCCAACCTCTCACAACAGAAATAGCAAGCAAAGTCTTAACAGTAGTCAGTTTTGCAACAGGAGAAAAGGTGTCAATGAAATCCAAGCCAGCTTGTTGGGTGAAACCCTTGGCAACAAGCCTAGCCTTGTATCTGTCCAAGGAGCCATCAACATTATATTTAACCCTATAAACCCATTTACAACCAATAGCCCTCTTATGAGAAGGTAATGAAGTAATAGTCCAGGTCTGATTTGCTTCCAAAGCAACAATTTCAAATGCCATAGCATCCTGCCAGTTAGGATCTTGTACTGCCTCATGGTAAGATGTAGGCTCAAGAATGGCAGAAATGAGAGAACAAAAATGGGCATAATTGGAAGACAATTTAGAGGAATTAAGGTAAGTGGATAAGGGATAGTGTATACCTGACTTGTTGGCAAGAAGAGAAGAAGTAAGGTTATCAATGACAATTGTGCTACACTTATAATCATTCAAGTATGCAGGTGGTTTAGACACCCTGGAAGACTTCCTCAAATGAGCAGATGGTACAATGTTGGAAGGAAGTGCAGGTGGGATAGATGGAGATGAATTGAGAGCTGTTGAATTTGCAGAATCCTCAACAGGTGAATCTGCAGAATCTTGAACAGGTAACATAGAATGGAAAGAATCATCTAAAGGAATAGTAGGATTAGAAGGAATATCAAGAGTAGAAAAACTATCAAGATTGTGAACCTGAGGAAGGGAAGCAGAAAGATTAGAAGTAGGAAAATCAAGTAAGGAAGCAGGTGGTTGAGCCACTGAAGGAAAAAGATGAGGTAAAGGTATGCTAGTGTGAGGAGAGAAAGAATGAGAATGTGAAATAAAAGGAAACACAGTTTCAAGAAAATGAACATCCCTAGATACAAAAATCCTGTTGGTAGTGAAATCAAGTAACTTGTAACCTTTAACACCAAAGGGGTAACCAAGAAAAACACAAGAAGAGGATCTTGGATCAAATTTAGACCTGTTATGGGACAAAGTAAAGGCAAAACAAAGGCAACCAAAGACTTTCAAATGAGCATAAGAAGGAGGTTTACCATAGAGTTTTTCAAAAGGAGTTTTGTGGTTCAAGATCTTGGAAGGCAACCTATTGATAATGTGGACAGCAGTTAACACACATTCACCCCAATAAGAAATAGGAACATTAGATTGAAACTTCAATGCCCTTGCAATGCTTAAAATGTGCTAATGTTTCCTCTCCACAACTGAGTTTTGTTGTGGAGTGGCAACACATGAATTTTGGTGAATAATGCCATGGTTGGCATAAAAACCCTTTAAGATTAATTCAGGAGCATTGTCAGTTCTAATGATCTTAATGTTGGTATGAAATTGTGTGTTAATCATGTTATAAAATGAAATAAGCAAAGATCTAGTATCAGATTTTGATTTCATGAGATAAACCCAAGTGGATCTTGTGGCATCATCCACAATGGTAAGAAAGTATCTGAAACCATCATGAGTGAACTTGGCAAATGGTCCCCAAACATCACAATGGATCAAATCAAAAGCATTATCTGAAACATGATTAAAAGAAGGAAATGGAAGTCGTTTCTATTTTGCAATTGGACAAAGAACACAGTTTTTATTACTATGAAAAGTATGTACATCAGGGAGATAACTGTGTAAAGCATGAAGCTTATTATCAGAGACATAACCTAACCTCATATGCCAAAGATATGGCTTAGAAACACTAGGAGTTGACACAAAATTTGACACTGAATTAACAAAATATTGAAAAACATACTCAAGAATTGAAGAAGCATCTTAAACGGACTTGCAAGATGATGTAGTGTGCAGCAAGTACAAATTGTCATGCAATTCACCCACTCCAATCATTCTCCAACAAGTAAGGTCCTGTATGAAACACAAATTGGAGAGAAAAACAAGACAACATGATAGAGTTTTGGTTAATTGACTGACAGAGATCAGATTGAAAGTGAAAGAGGAAACACATAGTACATTTTCAAGTATCAAGGTTGAAGTAACTTGGATTGTACCTATATGTGTAACAATAACCTTTTCACCATTAGGTAGCTGAACAAATGTTGAAATGGAACTAGTGATATGTGTAAACAAAGACAAAGAATGGACTATATGGTCTGTAGCCCCAGTATCAAGAACCCATACATCATTACCATAAGCAACTTTATTGGCAGGATTAACAACAAAAACTGAATGATGCAAGTCTAAGGAAACAGAATCTGACCAAGCATTACACATATTACCTGAGAGAGCAAAATTGGCTGAATGTAAGGCATCATTAGAACCACCAAACGTGGAAGCATGAGAGCTGAGCAGTGACATCAGTTGCTGATATTGCTCTGAAGTGAAAGGGAAGGAATTTACCTGCTGAACATCAGAAGTGCCTTGATCACCTTCAACCAGGACTTGATTGGCCATAGCCACTCTACCTTTCTGCTTATAACCAAGAGGAAAACCTACTAGTTTGTAGCATTTCTCCATAACATGACCAATCTTCCCACAATGACTACACACAGGCCTCCCTTTAGCATTGTTTCCTTTGACATTCTTGCTATTGTTCCCTGGAAATGAATTGCCTTGGTTGAATCCTTGATTCATGACTGCAAGAGCAGTTGATTCAACTAAAGGAGCAACAGTAAATCCCAAACACCTTTGCCTTTCCTCTTGAATCACTAAGGAAAATGCCTTATCAATGGAAGGACTAGGCTCCATCATGAGAATTTGTGTTCTAACTTGAGAATAAGAATCATTCAAGCCATTGAGGAATTGCATGAGAGAATTTTGATGCTGAAAGGCTGTGATTTTATCATTTACACCATAAATGCACTTACCACATGAGCGACATGGTAAAGGCCTGAAATTCAATAATTGATCCCAAGCAGCTTGAAGATTAGTGAAGAAGCTTGTTATCGTAGTAGTACCTTGCATCATAGTTGAAATCTGCTTCTGAAGCTGATAGATTCTTGGTCCATTGGCTTGAGAAAAACGTTTCTTGAGAGTATTTCATACCTCAAATGTTGTGTCTCCGTAGATCACACTAGTAGTGAGGTGAGGAGAAACTGAATTCAAGATCCAAGAAGAGATCATTGAATTGCACTTGGACCAAGCTTGCTTCTCAAGTGGTGTGACTGCATTGATGCATTGACAGAACCATCAACAAAGCTAAGCTTGCTTTTGGCATCCAAAGCCATTCTCATTACTCTGGCCCAAGTAGGGTAGTTATCCTCAGTTAATGGTTAAGTAACCAGAATTGCACCCGATGTTTCACCATTATGCAAGAAAAATGGACTTCGAGGATCTTCCATTGGAGACAATTCTCGCTGAGAAGAAGAAGATGAATCAATCTGAGTATTCGACGCCATTGAAGGAGGCTCGAGCTCTGATACCATGTAAGAAAGTAAAGACGAAGCAAGAAAAAGAAGTGTGAACTCAGAGAGAGAAAAGATGAAGAACTTTCTCTATTGATACAATGAATGAATATGTACATAATTAGAGTTATATACAGTTACATCTAAGCTAGGAACCTAAACCCCCAAAACAGAGCATAACTAATTAAACCAAATTATAAGGGAAGTAGTTACTGCACGTGTAAAGATTAGTTATAACACGTGTGATACAATCTGAATTAAATTAACACCTAAACTACTTGTAGTTTAGCTACTAATCTGCTACTGATCTAATCTTCTTGCAGCTTCAACTATACATTGTGTCGTTTATCCTTCTTCCCTTTCTTCTTATTCTCTGCCCTCTGATCCTTGATTGCCTGATAAAATGTTTCAATCTTTCATTGCTTTATAACCCTTTCAGAACTCAAGAAGTGTTGTTCTTCCTTTTGTAAGGGAAAAAAAGGCTACATCCACTTGACCAAAACAAATATAAAAAACGTGATCCCTTAATTACAAAAATAATTAGATTAAACTGTAGCTATAACTCTTTTTCTTGTCGTTTTGCCCTTTCCCCTTTTCCTTTGTAGCCTAGATTAACCCAATCTCTAATTCTAAATTGATACACAGTCACTTTACTTTCTGAGAACTAAAATATACCTGATTTCGGTGTAAAGTATAGAAGATTACAAATAAGCTACATTATATTCAGCCGAAAAAACGAATTAAGCGACTTTAATTATAAAGAACTTATGACAATTAGATTACTCTTTGACTAAACTAGTCATGTACGCTTTGGCCTTTGCAAAAGCTGTAAATAACTATTCTTTTTTCTTAGTTTACTAATTAAAATAAAGTTTTTTATTGTTTACAATGTCTTTTTATAGTTGGAAAAGTTATTATCCAAATCTATGGCTTATTTCTTCTCTGCTTTCAAGGTTTGATCAGTGCCTTGGATTCGCATATCCATTCCTTTCATTTTGTATAATAGCTGCCATACAATAAGTAAGAAATTGGCTGTTCATATTTTAGGAAAAGCATATGGTCAATTGCTATGGCCTTCTGGATTCGGATAAGTTTCAACTCCAAAATGACCAAACATTTCAATATCGTACATGACTTTGAGGGGACTTTGTAGCTGTTAAAGATCAGATCGATGGCCCTCAAAGTGACTTTTCAAATTATTGGCCTTATGGGTGTCAGGATCACCCTATGGGGTGTTGAGTGTTGACGTTATGGGGGGAGGGGTTAATTTGCACCTTGTATTTGCTGTCATGTACAAGCATGCATCGATGCTTGACAGCCCAGCTTGCCAGTGCAACGCACTGCGAAGTGCAAAGCCCCTCGTGCTCGGCCGCAACATGTACAGATACAAGGCTTTGTACCCTTTAAATACTAAAGTGCGCCTCTTCCTAACACCAATTGGTTTTAGTAGTAGTGATTAGCACCGCGCTCCTAACACAAATGTTCATGAATAATTTAAATTTTTTGAATCTCTTTTTCTTTCCATCATGCTTGTAGGACTCTTGGGCCCAGGAGTTCATTATCTACCTGTATATTGGGCCTGTGGCCCAAGCCGAGGACAAGAATTTGTTCGAGGAAGAGAAGTCTTCGTCAAAAGAGACTGAGCTGATGAATAAAAAGGTTAGTTTTGGTCATAAATGACTCAAGAGAGTGGGCCGAGGATGAATATGTCCTCGACTAGACAAAGCCGAGGCCTTAAGAGATGGTCTATCAACAAGGGAGACGATCCCGGAAATTCAATTGGAGCGGATAAGCATTGCAGAGATATCAGATAGGGAAGAGTCCTAAAATATCTTCGGAGAAAGCTGCTGTCTCCGCATTAAATGCACTACAGCTAACTCTCTGGCCGCATTAATGTGGAGGTGATACCTGAACAGTAGATTTCAGACTTACAGCTACTATGTGAAGACTTATAGGAGGCGTGGATGAGACAAGTATCAAAACCAACTATCTGGCATGCACGTGGAGCAAGATGATGAAGGGTGAAGAGAGTATAAAAGGAGGAAGAAGCAATGAGAGAAAAGATCGAAAAAATCAAGAAAGAAACTCTGTAGCAATCAAAAACCAGACTTGTAACCTTACTTAAGAACATTATATAAGAACCAGTCTTCTCGGACTTCGCCGAGGACGTTTTTTCTTCAGTTTTCACTTGTGTATTTTCACTCTTTCATCATCAAGCCTACCTAACTTATTGTTTGGTTAACTAAAGCCCAATTTTCTAACACATTCTCTACAAATTCATTGTTTTGGGCTTTTTGGGCCTAAGTCCATTCATACCTTGGGCTAGGATTTCAAATTTGGTCCTTACAATGTTAATTAATAGGCTAATTAAAATGTTTTTACAAATAAAAAAAAGGATAATATCATTCTTTTTTTATCAGCGGTTTTGGGAGCTACATCTGTGTTTTTTTTATAATAAAAAACATATATCAAATATTTTTTTTTGTTGAATTTAAAATAAAAAATCAGCATGCAAGGTCTACTACACAATGCCCTTCACAATCACAAAGTACATATAATTCAGTTTTTAAAATAAAATCATGACTTCAAAACAGGATTTCAGTTCAAAAAATAATTTGTATACAATATGTGCAACAAGATATGTGTAAGAGACATTTCTCAATATCAAAAATAGGGCATGTTAGCCTTTTCATATTGATATGAAAAATGTAAAAATATAAATTGCTCTAATCGATAGACTAACATAGACCACCTTTGCTCAACCACACCAGCAAGACTTCCTGAGCTCCCGAACACCAAATCTAGAAAAGTCTATTAACCCCGTTCTCCACTGAGAATCAAGATCAAGAAATTGCTAGAAATAAAGAAGCGCCTAATATTTATGGCATGTTTGGATGGAGGGAGGAAGGAGGAGGAGTGGAGGGGAGTAAAGTAGTGTTGGTTAAAAATAAGCTAATTTTTGTGCTAAATTTACTCTACTCTACTCTACTCTCCCTCCCTCCCCCTCAATCCAAACGGACCATTATGGACCCTAAATAATTCTATAAAAGGAAAGTTCTACAAAGAAACAGTATCAGGAATTATCATAATCAAAACAAAAAGAAAAACAAAAAAACAACTACTACTTATTATCCTTGTTATATCTCCCTAACTTAAGCATCAAAACAACTAATGCTTGTATCACACTAGTGTTACTCTGAGATTTTTCTCCGCTCAAAAGTATCCAACGAAGGTTTATGTGGGGAAACAATTCTAGCTAGTGCATACCCAACCTAGGAGAAAGCTTATATGGTTTGGACATATCCATGGCCTTCAATGACTTCAATATTAAGAAGATTTCAAGTTCTAGGTAGATTTGTAGGTCACTTGATTCGAGTTTTAGGTAGATCTAGTGAGCAAAACAAAAAACAAAAACAAAAACAAACAAAAATTGCAAATCTATTTAGCTTTCTCTATTTTTGGGGTTTTTTTTTTTTTTATGGGACTTGATACTTGTAGATTTGTGTTGGGTGTAGGAGATTAAAATTTGTAATTTTTGTGGTTGTAAATATGTGTTTTGTGATTTTGGGAAACCCAATGACCCATCCAAGACTGACTGTTTCATCTAATGGTCAGACATGGATGGTTTCAGTGTTTCACCCAACTCTTCGGACATCAACAAGTGGAAGGGTTTTACACCCGATGAGATCGAGTCGAGTGATGGGTTGACTCTAAATCCAATCCAACTCAACCTGTGGACACCCCTAGTGAATACTATAAGGGCCCGTTTGAATGAAAAGGGGAAATGAGGGGAGTAGAATAAAGTTGGCTAAAAATATGCTATTTTTTTGTCAATCCAAACGGACCATAAGCTTAAATTCTCTCAATTCCAAAACATGAAAATAAATTATGCCTATAAGATATATAGTAGTCTTCCTTCTTACAATATTATCAGCACAACCAAAAGCCATTACACTGAGAATACTAGCTTACTATTATAAATCAAGAAAATTATTAGGTACTCCCAGGGTACCATAAATGCGTACTCACTTCTCTCACATGAATGGTGGGTCTCACCATGAATTTAATTAGTGGGACTCACCATTCATGTGAGAGAAGAGAATACGCATTTATGATACTTCGGGAGTACACAATAATTTCTCTATAAATCAAAGCTTGAAAAAAACTTCTCTATAAATCAAGGCTTGAAAAAAACTGCCCGACTCAATCTAATATGACCCAAAACAGTCAAATCCAAAAAGTTAAATGATAGGAAACCTAATTTAATCAGTTGGTGGTCATGTTTCCATCGATGAAACTCGTTAAACCTAACGGTCCTAACCCATCCAATATATTTTAAAAATACAGTATACTATGTGTCATTTTATTTCATCTTCTCTCTCTATATCTCACACATTGTTTAAACATACCCAAAAGTTAAAAATCCAAAAATCACGTGATTGTATATGTACATCTCAAGTCTCAAGCATAAAGAAGATATTTCATTCTCTGCAAAAAAATAAAATTTAATTAATTAAATAAAATAAAATCTCGCAGGATTGGGAGATTTGAAAATGACACCCATCATGGCCATCATTGGGGTTTTGGCTTTTCAGATAACGAAAAGCCGATGAGTTGAGGTTTCAAATCTCTGAAAATTTCCAACAAAACTTGTTGAGGTTTTAGATTGTCATGTATCTTCTTTTTTTATTATCTTTTTTTCAAATCATATATGTCTTCTATAGTTGGTGGATGAAATTTGGAGGATTTTTACTCTTTTTGTTGTGTTTTGTTCGCTAAAAAGTGTATAAAACTTGAGAAATTAATGATCCGTTTGGATTGAGGAAGAGTAGAGTAGGATAGAGTAGATTTGGCTCAAAATTAGCTTATTTTCAGCTAACTTTACTCTACTCCCCTCCGCTTCCCCTCCATCCAAACGGATTTATAGATGTTTTTTTATTAATCGTCTTGACCCGGTGGCCTACCCAAGACCCAACTGTCCACCCAAAAGTGAGCGCAGATAATTTCCCCCCATTCTAATAGTTGGTTGCAGGTTCACCCATATCAACCCCGACCAACTCGTGAACACCCAAAATAGCAAGTTTTAGAAAAAAAAAATATCTTGATAAACTATATCATTTCTAAATACTTAATTCCTTAAAAAATGTGCTTTGTTGTAATGATTAAAGAACTCCTTTTATAGACTTCCATCAGTAGAAAAGAATCATGATCAGTTAGTAGAGCAACATCTAGCCCATTAAAGTTTAGTAAAAAATAAGAGCAAAGTAAGCATAATGGTAGCGATTAACCAATATGCTCATTAAACTATAATTAGAGGAAAAGTATGACATTTGACATATTTATATAATTTATTTGACCTTTCATGCTAAACACGCCTGAATCTTTTATCCAGAATTGGCTCACGAATCTTTTTTTCATTTTTATGAAAGTCTTCTTCTTCTTTCCTCTGTTTTTTCGTGCTTAGTCTACTGTCTCTACATTTCACGTCTACCTTTATCTCATAAGTCATAAATTAGTTCTTTATTTTTTGTTTCAGAATGACTTGCACTCCTTGGTTGTATATTTTGACTTAAAACAGTTATCAATTGCTAGAAGGAGAATTTAAAAAAAGAAAGTAAAAGCTTAAATAATATTATTGAGCAGAAAACGAAGAAGGTATTTAAAAATTAAAGGTGTGTTTGGATACCATTCATTTTACTGAAACTAAAAACTTATTACTGAAAGTACTGTAGATAAAGGTAAAAGTTAGTTGAAATAGTACAATGTGACTCATGAATAATACCAAAAAGTGCATAAACAGTACCGTGAGACCCACCATTTTTTCAGCAAAACGCAAAAAATTTTCATCTCCAACGCAATCCAAACGCACGCTAAGTCAATTGAAATTTCAAATTAAAGAGAACCGTTTATTTAAGGTTTATGCAACACCAACACAAACATTAATATGCTTTCAAGTCCTTAAAAGAAAAATTAATTAAATTCAAATTGTGTTATGGACACAACTATTTTCATGTTTATCTATTACTAATTCTATTTTTATTTTTCACCACTTATAATCTGAATAAGTTGTTGTGTCGGGAGTTCAGTTATTCAACTTCAAGACACCATGGTAGCAAAATTAATATGATATATAAGCTAGGTCATAGGTCAGAGTTGACTTATCATCCGATCCGGCCTAATAAAATAGCATCTAGTATAATCAGAAGTCTTTGAATTGGAACATTGCCGGCTAGAACAAATAGACAATGAATTTGTCTTTACTCACACTGATGAATAAATATATATATTTGAATTTGTTTCTGCTCACACTGATACTTCTCTTTTCATTTGGGAAAGATGTATAGCAAAAGTATTTCAAACGATAACGTGTTATGCCCACTAAAACAAATAGTAAATTGTTTTCAATTTATAATATAGGAAAGAAAGTTTCATAGTTCTATCGTAGGGTCCAGCCGTCCAGGATTTATATGATTAGAAATTATACATTGATTCAACAGAGAGAGAGAACCATATACCAATCTTTTTTTTTTCCCCTAAAGTTTTTAGGATTAGGAGGATTTTGGAATTCAATACTTACAATTCGGGCAGAAACGAAAGAGAAAAAATTTTGAATATTTTGAATAATTCTTTCTTGAGAATTGTTCAGCGCGAATGACAATCCATTTTAACCACCTTTTTAATATTAAATTAGTTCTACAGTTATTTTTTCGCTCAATAATTAGTTCTAAGCTTCTACTTTCCGTTCTCTTCTTCTTCTTCTTATAAGAAAAAAAAATTATGTATAATATTTAATTAATAAGTATCAATAAAGAATAAATCAAATTAAAGAATTTGAAAGAAAAAAAAAAGAGTATTCCTAATTTAATTAAAATTAATTTAAAGAAATTCAAACTTAATTTAATTATTTGTTTAGTTTTTCATTGATTTATTGTAAAAGCCAGTTAGTTCTAATTAATTTAAATTAATATAGTTTAGTACTATTGATAACTATAAAAACTAAATTAATTTTTATGTACATAAAGAGAGAAGGAAGATGTAGAAAAAAGTGCACTTTCAAAAGCTTACCCGACAATTATAGAGGAAATCAACAAAAGTTAAAAAAAATATATAATTTTTTTTTTAAATTGAACCAAAGCCATCATAGAATTCATGCATCTATCAGGAAGGGATGGGTCAACTATGATATTTAAAATGTAAACTAATGAGGCTTTTTTTATTTTATTTTTTTGGGAAACAAACTAATGAAACTATGAGATTAAGCACGGGACAAATGGACGATTTGTTTATTTTACATTTTAGAATTTTATCCATTTGAAATTGATATTTTTTACCAATATAAATGTGAATTAAGTGTCATATTATTTAAAATTTTAAATGACATTATATTATGTACATTGTCAAGTCTAAAATTTAAAAGTTTAACCATGAAATCATTTATCTACATCAATTTCAAGTTAGAGAGAATCATGTTTTGTTATAATGACTCATGCTCATTGATGGCCTTTCCGTTTGCTAATGCATACAAATCTTTGGCTTGATTGAAATGCAATACTTGTGTTTCTCAAAAAAAAAAAAAAAGAAATGCAATACTTGCGGACCGCGGTACCAGTTAGACCCTTTCGCAACACTAGAGAGCCATGCATGTACAGAATTTTTTGATACATGCATGGCTCTAAATGAACATAAATGGCAAAAAAAACCAAACTTTTATATCCAATCAATAAGTAGAGTTTGTAATGTGTATGTCTTTGTGTTAGAATTTATATATATATAAATATTTTTTTTTTTTTTTAAATGCATGTAAAGGTTAACGGAAGATATTACGAGTGTTATCAGAGTGACAAAACCAAAACATGTTTCTATATGATTTACAAGCTTCAACTGTCAGCTTTTTTAGGTTCGTTAACCACTCTTTGATGAACTTGATTGAAAGTCTTTAACTCCTTGCACCTTTATGTCTCTAATATCATGAAGCAAAGCCTCCACTTTCCAGCCTTGTTTTCCCTTTCCTTTGAAGCATGAATCTATTTTCCTTGTGCTCACCAAGAAAATAATTGAGTGAAATTCAACTACGTACCTTACTTTGAGAAGATCTTCCCTAACTGCATATCATCTGATCATTTGCCTTCCCTGCATTTCCACAGTTTGAAGACCCACAAAAATCTTCCGACATGCTCTTGACTAAGCCTCATATACAATCCCTCCTTGTTTGTCTCTTTTCCACCATATTCCTCCCTCTAACAATTGCTGTCGATGAAAGATTTCGACCCCAACCCTCCAAGCTGACAACACGTGTCAGAGGTGTGTGGATTTGTTTTGTGCATACTCCTTGCATGCATGAAAGTGTTGGTGGGGAAAAGGTAAAAATGCAGAGTTAGCACCAATCACCAAGGTTTTTAAGATGTGATTAGTCACATATATCTATTTGATTTTATTTTGATCTTAGGTCAAAAGTGTTTGTGGTTTTCTAGCCTAAGTATGGATGAAATCAGGTCTTGAACCAAAAAGTGAGTTTAGGGATTTGGTTTTGCATAAGGTATGTTAGGTATCCCACAGCATCCATCAAGCAACTGTTACCTTATTTTAACTATCTCCCATGCAAATTGTTTTGAGTAATACCAGATAAATAAATTTTTTTACAAATTAGTGATGTGATGAATGGTTATTGGTAAATAAAAAAGAGATGTTAATACTGTGCTTAGATGAAGACCAATAAGAAGCTGGCCACATTAACAATTTGTAAAAATATTGTAAAATAATTTATGGCTGTAGCATTACACAATTGTTTTATGTTCTAATAAATCAAACTACTAGTTTCATATTCAATATATTTCAGCCAACTCCATTGTCCTCTCCCCCTCCCTCATCTCCCTCCGTTCCAAACATACTTTAAGGGACATTTGCCTTTGAATATAATGGGACATAAGTGCAAAAAAAATTGATTTTGATTAAGAGCAGAGCCAAGGGTCAAGCCAATTTTATTTAATTATTTGGAAAAAAAAAAAACATGTGATAAAAAAATACTTTATATTATTGACAAGATTAGAAATTTACATCAAATAGAGAATAAGTATACAAAACCTTGGTCCTAGATATAATCTAAAAATTACATGGCTTTTGTCCTATTTACATTATATATAAAATTTAAAATTACTTTGGATAAAAACCTATTTTATGAATCCTTGATCTAAATTCGGATACTAAGTTACGATGTAAGAAAGTGTTAGACACCTACCTCATTCGATAAACCAGTTTTTTTTACTATGGTAATCAATGCCATGTCATGTCATCTAAGAAATCATGTTGAAAAGAAATCACACGTCATTCACAAGGAAGTATGAATTAAAGTAGTTGAACATATTATAGTGATCATTGGATGAACGTATTCTATGAAAAATAGGTGACTAGAATATTGTCTTCAAGAATCTAATTTAGACATGTGAGGCATTGAATCATGTTTAATAAAGAGATATGTCATCGCATGCTAGTGATGAGAATGAAAGATCTAGCTTATTAATATGTTAAGAATCTCTAAAACATGGGATGGCATATTATTTTGTAAAAGATCTAATATATGAATATTTCAAGAATATATATATATATATTCATATATTCTAAAACTTTATGAATATATATATACATATATAAAGTTTCTTGAAATATTCATATATTAGATATTTTACAAAACAATATGCCATCCCATGTTTTAGAAATTCTTAATTAACATATTCACAAGCTAGATCTTTCATTCTCATCAATAGCATTTGATGACATATTTCTTAATTAAACATGATTGAATGCCTCACATGTCTAAATTAGATTCTTGTAGATAATATTCTAGTCACCTATTTTTCATAGAATATGTTCATTCAATCCAATACTCTCTATCGTATGTTTAACTACTTTAATTCTTATTTACTTGTGAATAACATGTGAATTTTTTTTTATTTGACATAATTTCTTTTGGATGACGTGACATTGATCACTATAGTTTAGAAAAACCAGTTTAACAGACAAGATGGGTGTCTAACACTTTCTCGCCTCGTAACTTAATATCCAAACTTAGATCAAAGATTCATAGAATCGATTTTTATTCAATGTAATTTTTATCCAATTTAAATTACAATTTTACCCTTTAATTGTGAAATTACAATTTTGCCCCTAATGAGGCTAAATGAATGTTGCAAAATGGGTTCCTACTTTCAACACTAACCAAGCCTAAAAAGGAACCTATTGGGTGTATGCATATGATATTTTCTGCATCCCCAATGGCCTCGGCCCCACACTGAGTGGTGTCGAAGCTTTCGCTTTGCCACTCTTATTAGAGTAAGATTAATCTACATGTCTCGTTTCATTTATCCGAACATTAAATCGAGCCACCTCAGATTGAAATAAAGTGGTGAGAAAATGTTATCAAGTTACACAATTCAATCCTACTACGCTATCTAATAAACAAAACTTTGAATTGAATTACATAATATTTTAGTGTAATGCCCTTTTTTATTTTTCCTTTTTTCCTTTTCTTTTATCAAGCTTCAAATAACTTCTCTAACTTCTCGTTTTGTTTATTTGTGACCTTCTTAAAACATATATTGTATAAATGCCGGCACCACTTAGAACCTTCCATAAAAAAGTCAAAACAGGAAAGCTTTTTTTAATCAATGAATTAATTTAATGGGGAAGAGTTGACAACTAACAAGTAATATACATCCATGGATTGCGAGTGTGCTAGCACGCATGCATCATGCATGCTTGTGCAGATCGGACACAAAGAGGGGCTTGGACCATGCAGCAGTAACAATAGGAGTGTAGGACACTCTCTAGTGCTTTAGTACCCACCCAATATAGTTCCTTCTCAAGCGTGGTACACACTTTAATTTTTTTATTTATTCTTTCTAATTTTATTTGGAGAATACATCATTTTGCTAGAGAAATTCTTGGATAATGAATTAATGAGAGACCCATCACTCACCCAAAAAAAAAAGAATTAAGGTGACCCATCTATGTTGTTATCAATATCACTAACAATACAGCTATTTCTTTCCTCCTCTCCTTTTCATCTTTTGTTTTTTTGCTTTCTTTTTCTTTTTCTTTTATTTAGTTTTTATTGCCATAATTATTATTATTTTAAAAAAAAAAACTTGCAAATAATTTTTTGAGATTGCAAATAATTAACTGTAGATACCATTAGTATCTCTCCTATTCATTCCAACTCATTTAATGGATACAATGTATATAGATATAGTAATGGTTCCAATTAACTTAACTAGTAAAATCTCTTATTGTCGAATAAGAGAATCATCTTTGCCTATATCAAAAATCAATTGGTGTATTGGCTTGATGATAAAACTTAATCATCATTGAGTAGGTGCCATAGATTTAATATATATGTGTGTGTGTGTATGCGCGCACGTGTGGACGAGGACCCCTAATCTCATCTAGGTGGTTTGCTAAGATGATTTCTAAAGATGCCCCTCGGACCTTGGGGACGAGCACTGGATAGCCACGAGACAAGCACCCGTTGATCTGAGGGACGAGCAATAACCATAGAAGGCACATAAGGTTAAAATATCACAAAGGAACTAAAGTAGACTTGGCACAAGTTATGAGGAGGGTGAAAGGAGAAGGGAGTGGAAGCTATCCCCTCCGCATTAAATGCAAGACAACTACTCCTCTGGCCGCATTAATAGGGAAATGACCATGAACAGTGGTGGCACAACTC
This sequence comes from Notholithocarpus densiflorus, assembly GCA_030021035.2. Lineage (NCBI taxonomy): Eukaryota > Viridiplantae > Streptophyta > Magnoliopsida > Fagales > Fagaceae > Notholithocarpus > Notholithocarpus densiflorus. The sequence continues at coordinate 25,266 of JARYZH020001110.1, read as the reverse complement.
AGATTGCAAGGCAGAAGCTTACCTGTATGTTCTGGATAGAACAGAAGTTCGAAGAATGCAATCTCAACCCTACAAGTGTAGGATGAAAATAATCTGTGTGGAAAGATAAAAGGGAAATGAAGATCCAAAGGAAAAGAGGTCAAGAAAAAAGTAGAAGAAAAAGATTTGTAAAGGAGAGAAAGCAAAAAGATACCTATATAAAAGATCTTTCTCGGGTTGGACCGAGGATCCCTTTTTCTTCATAATTGAGTGCTCATAGTCTTTTAATTGGCATTTCTTTTCATTGTGATTAACTTTAGCTTATCAAGTAGTCAATATCCTACCCATTTCTCTAACAAATTTATTGTGGTGGACTCATTGGGCCACTGTCTGGTCGTTCTTGGGCCGTAGGTCCGTTTGTGCCATTACAATATATATAAATATATATTTATATATATATATATATATTTATATATATATATATACACATTCTAAAAAATTTTGACGTAGGATAGAATCTACCATTAGACTTTTTTATTTATTAATTTTGGTATTTTTAAACTTTAATTTTTGTTATTTTAGGTGTAGATATTTATTTCCTTATTTTTAGTTGGTTTGAATGTCTTTTAAGTCAAATTATAGCTCTATTATAGTTAGGAATCAATTAGTACCTGTTTTAAAATATATTTTCATGTTTGTTAAGTTTTACCAAGTCTTTAAATAAGCCTCAAAGTCTGTAAACGTTTTTTTTTAGAGCAATTCATATTCAGTTTAATAAAATCACAAATTTTTTCTCTACTATTTTTGGTAGATTTCAATCTCCTTTTTCCTTGTGGATTCAAGGACTCTCATGAATACGAGATTATTTTTTTGAAACAAACTGATTTTTTTTTTTTAAGTAGACGTATTTTGTTTTTTGTCACTTCTACGCATCAAACATATAGTAAATTCAAGTGATAATTCAATAATAATGGCATTTTTTTTCTAAGTCACATAAAATACACAAAACTCTCTAAATTTTTTTATATATAATTTGATAATTTAAATTTTAAAAATTTTCATTAAAAACATGGGAGTATCAATTAAACTACGAAGCTATTCGGTAGTTTTTAAAATTGCAAAAATACAAACATAATGCTCATGAACAAGTCTATGAGGATGCGTTTACTATAGCACTGCCCGGGACCCCAACCCAAGTGAGGAAAAATTCAAAAATTCTTATATAATATATATGTGGAAGTGGCAGACAGAGGATGTCGATAAAGGTTCTCAACGTCAAACAGAATATCGAACCTATGCTGATGTCATAAATAAAAATTACTTCCCCCAAATAATAACTCAATTTTTTATTTTCCTAACAGAAACCCAATTTCAACCATCGGCTATTTAAAGCCTAAACTCCAAAATGAAACCACGACTGAGTGAGTAAGAGAGAGAGAGAGAGAGACACAGAGAAACTGAGTATAGTGTAAAAAACAGAGAGTTTTCAGAGAGACAACAAAAACGGTACCGGTAACCGGCGAAGATGATAGCTTACCTTGAGCGTTTCGTACACGGAAACGACGTCGAGTCGAGGCAAAACGACAACGACGACGTCGTCGATTGTACGAGTTTATGCGACGCGCTGACCCTACAGGGCAGTATCGACAGCGTAGCTACCGGCTTAGCCGATAAAGATTTTGGTGGCTTGCGTTCTATAAAACCGTTGGCTCTAATCAGACCGGCGGGCACCGATGACGTGGCGAGGGTGGTCAAAGCGGCTGCGCGGTCATCGAATCTAACGGTGGCGGCGAGAGGCAACGGCCACTCAATCAACGGCCAGGCGATGGCCGATCGAGGACTCGTCCTGGACATGCGGTCCATGGAGGATGTGTTCGAAGTGGTCGTGGTTAATGGCACGGCCTATGTTGACGTGTCCGGAGGGGCATTATGGGAAGATGTGTTGAAACGGTGCGTTTCCGGGTTCGGCTTAGCTCCGAGGTCTTGGACTGATTATCTGAGTTTAACGGTGGGCGGGACGTTATCAAACGCCGGTGTCAGTGGCCAGGCTTTCCGTTACGGACCACAAACGTCGAACGTAACAGAATTGGAAGTCGTAACGGGAAAAGGTGAAATTTTCGTTTGCTCAGAGACTGAGAATTCTGAACTGTTCTTTGGGGCTCTCGGTGGTCTTGGTCAGTTTGGTATTATTACCAGAGCTAGAATTTTGCTACAACCAGCCCCGGACATGGTGGGTATTTTACTACTTTGCCATTTTGTCTTAAATTTTTTTTACCAATTTTTTTTTTCTTTTTTTTTTTTACAAATTCGGCATTTCTCATTTTGACACGTAATTATGGTTGTTTGTTTGTGATTAGGTGAGGTGGATAAGGGTGGTGTATTCTGAGTTTGAGGAATTCACTCGGGACGCTGAGTTCCTGGTGACTCAGCAAGATGGCGACTCGTTTGATTACGTGGAGGGCTTTGTATTCGTGAACAGTGATGACCCAGCCAATGGCTGGCCTTCAGTGCCGTTGGATTCGAACCATGGATTCGATCCGACCCGAATTCCCAAAACCGCTGGCTCCGTTCTTTACTGTCTTGAAGTGGCTCTTCACTACCGAAACACCGACCACCCTTCAACTGTTGATATGGTAACGAAATTTACCATTCTCCTGCAACATGGCCCATTCAAATAAAATGCACCTTATTTCTCTTTTGCTTTTTTTTTTTTTACTTAACTTAACTTGACTTGACTTAACTCCAATGCTTAGGATATTAAAGCCAATACAATGCAAACACGTGTCTAATATTTTTGACACGTCTTAATCGGATTGGCTCTAATGCACTAAACCAATCCTTACCCCTTTTTTTTCTTTTTCTTTTTTCTCTCTTTTTGGGTGTTTGTTTTGAGGGTGAGGTTGTAGGAGTGTATGACACTGTTCTTTTTGAAGTGACTACTTGGCGTCATGGGCTTAGGGACACACAAGCTGTTAGTGTCCTTGGGAACAGTACGTGTGGGGGCCATAGCGATGCACTGAGTTTTGAGTTTAGAAGGAGTTTTGACCTAGGTGGTTGCTAACAAGTGCATTAACTAGGTCTCCGTGAAAATTTTGACCATGAATATGCATACGTGGGTTCCACGCCCAAACTGTCCCGCCGGACAGTGAAAAAGTCAAAAACTAAGAATTCACTTCCACGTGTGTGAACCTCAGCGATGGAGAACGGGCTTGTTGTTCTCCTCCACCATCATGACACAACACCAATTTCACTCTCCATTTACTTATTTTTACTATTATTATAATTAATTTTTTAATATTTTTTTCTTTTGTTTATAGTTTCATGAATTACTTCAAACTTGAAAAACGACCATACAGAATCATGTATCTTCCATTGGATTTTCTGACACATTCCACTATGAAAAAGGTCATGAATTTTGGATTTAATTACGAAAATAACACTCCCCTTTTCGGATGTTTCTTTACTTTACTACTCTGACTTATGAGGCCCTCAATTTGGGATAGAAACTGGTTGGTCAATCGCATTCACAACGCTCAATTATGATTGTACAACAATATTCAAGTAATATGTTAAAAACTAATATATTAATATACCATTTTTGTATATATATATATATATATATATATATATAGAGGATTTTGCTAATGTGTGCCCTAAGAACACACAATAATTTTCATTTTTAGAAAGAATTTTTTCAAAAATTGAAAAGTATTGACAGCTTTTTCAATTTTTGAGAAAATATTTTCAAAAATGGATGGCTTAATGTGTGTCCTTAGAACACACATTAACCGGACCCATATATATATAAAGGATCTCTTTGATCAAAAAGATCCAACGGCCATGAATTTTCAAACGGTCTCAGCATTATAAGTTAGCGTCATCTAGAACAACTAGTGGGAACGTTTTTGCAAAAAATACAAAATCCTTGTCAGTATTGTCACTTTCGTGAGATACAGATCGAGTCGGGGTTAAAATAGTAATAATGCGTCAGTAAAAATGTTATTGCGCTGATCATTGAGTCTTTGCTGACGTTATGGTCCCCACAGTTCCACAAATGGCCAAGAAGCCATCATTTTCTGGAATCTGTAAACCATGAAAACACTCTCTTGGGTTATTGGAAATTTTTTTTTTTTAATTATTGGATTATATTTACCCCTTGTTTATGCAATATTTGCTGTTTTTTCCGTATAGGTTGTTGATGGGTTGCTTGGACGGCTAGGATTTGTTGAGAATTTGAAGTTCGAGTTGGACTTGAGCTACATGGAGTTTCTATTGCGTGTGAAGCGTGCAGAGGAACATGCCAGGGCTCACGGTCTATGGGACGCACCGCACCCATGGTTAAACTTGTTCGTATCAAAGTCAGATATTGACGAGTTTGACCGCGCCGTGTTCAAGAATATCCTAAAGGGTGGTGTGGGTGGGCCCATGTTGATCTATCCTCTGTTGCGAAGCATGTAAGCATTGCTCACTTTCTCTCTTTATTTTTTTGTTGGGCCTGCATTAATTATACAACTACTTACAGGAAAATCACCATTTTTAATTTTTGACTTCTTCTCAAAATACTACTTTATTTCCAAAACCCAATTTGTTTTTTTTTTTTTTTTTAAATAGTGACATTTCTTGCATTTGCATTACTTATTTCTAATTAGTGCGAAGTCCTGTTACTAGGTAACACTTTATAGTTAGAATTAAAACCATTTTTTTAAGAGAAGGAAAATCACGTATTACTTTCATAAGTAAATAAATGATGATTATCTAAGTCATTCTTCTACTTTAAAAAAAAAAAATGTATATATAAATAAAATAGTGTCCAAGTCTTTAACTAGATTATTTCCTAGAAAGCACGGGTGCGTTTCGAGATTCGGGTGCGGGACTTGGCAATTTTTGAAAAAGTTGGGTGTGGGTGCGGCAATTAAAAATATTTTTATTTATATTTTCTATATATTTTTACTATTAAAATATTCTTAAAAAACACATTACTATGCCTTTATTCACAAAACAAAGAAAGCAAGAAAGCAAGAAACACAAAACAAAAAAGAAAACACAAAAGAAGCAATAAATATTCAGAATAAAATTAAGAAAGATTTAGGATGTTTGGGCCTCATTCAAAGCCGATTTCAGCTATTCCGGCATGATTCAAGGCCGATTTCGGCATGTTTCAACCATTTCAGTCGCCGGCCGATACGACTCGATTCGGCCGATACAGCTTGATTCTGGCCGAATCTTCCCGGTTCGGCATGAATCGAAGCCAAGTCAGTGCAAATCGAAGCCAAGTCAGTGCAAATCGAGCCGAGTCAGCGCGAATCCGTGAAAATAAAATAAAATAAAATAAAAAATAACTCAGACGCGGCACCAACGCCACGTCCCGCGTCGGGCCGCATTGGACTCCGGTGCGGCACCCTCCCAGCCGCGCCCGTGCTTCATAGATTATTTCACTTCCTATTCACAAGAAATCATAAAAATTACATGAATTGACAGTATTGAATTAAACCTAGAACTTTTGAATTTACGTCATGCCCCAAGATAATGAATCCGCTACTCGAGTACTCTGGTAGAGTCAAAACTATTCTTCTTTATTAGTGTGTTTTATAATAATTATTTACCAAAAGTAGAATAATTTAAGGAGGTGATACAATCTGTTGGTAATGGGTTTTGCATTGCTGCTCCGTCTGAGCTAGATAGATTGAGCTCATTGTGAGTGACGAGGTTCTACAAGCAGTCCTTTTGTTTTTGAGTTAGGGTTTAAGGTACGAACCCACACAATAATTTTTGTCACGCAGGGATTGAATCACCTGGCCCTATCGATCTCGATATGCTGACTAATTTGCTGAACATTTTAAATCCGGTGGTTAAGATTTTGGAGGTGGGTCAAATATTTTCTACTTCTAATAAGGTTATCCAAGTGGGACCCAAAAGGATAAGCCCAGCACCCAATGACCCTACTAAAATGTCCCCAGGCCTTTTTGTTGCATTGAGAAGTCGTACCGTTTAACACTGCACCTAACTGTACTGTATCAGATTCTTTGCCCAGTAATGTTAAGATCATAATTTTTGTCACAATTTATTCATATAGCAAGTTATGAGTAGTGGTGTTCTGAATTCATCACTTTTACTTTATCATTCACAACTTAACACGTGAGCAAATTGTAACAAAAATGGTAATATTAAAATTTTCCTTGCGAACCACACGTCAGTTTTGGTGTTTGGTCTTGCCGTGCGGTGCGGTGGGTTAAAGCGTATAAGCAAACGTTGGAAACTAGGAAAAGTACTTTGTGGGACAAAGATACGGTGGGACCCATGGTTAGAGTATTTTAATATTTTTTTGACATTGTTTTTCGCTTTTAGAATCTAATTAACTTAGGCCAAAATTAACTTAGTCCTACCTAAAAAATAGGTTAGGTCAAGTTTTTTTTTCTTTGACGGAACGGTCAAGTTAAGGATAGGCCTAATAGGTCTTACATCAATATTTATTTTCAGAGTTTCAAACCACTTGGGGGTGGGTTGGTAAATCAATATATGTGTCATTGTATTTGGAAATGGAAGTGCAGAATGGGGGCATTTTCGTCACTCTTGGTTTCTCTTTTTGTGGAAACAGAAATTTACAAGTGAATGTGTGAATATTCATAGTTTTGGAAAAAAAAAATTTGAAAGAGTGTTGCCATCCCAGAAATGACAAAAGGATTTATTCGCCAACCAGGTTATAATGACACCATAATTTGTCTGGGCTCCAGCAATGATTTTTTTATTGACGAAAATGCCCTCTTTTTTGGCTGATCCATGATGGTGTTTTTTAACGGGCTCGATAATGCTAGATTTATATTATTTGTTAATTTGTTTCCAGTGCACAACAGTTAAAAAGGGTACATTCTCAAAAAAAAAAAAAAAAAAAAAAAAAAACAGTTAAAAAGGGTAGCTCATTCTATAATTGTATCTTTTCTTTTCTTTTCTTTTCTTTTTTGTAAGAAGGATTTTGCGAAATACATATTAAAAGAAGTCATGAATGGCCTAATGGTTTGATGGCATTCTTACCTTTTTGTAGGTTTTATTTCCCGGATTTGATTCATCATTCTTAGTTTTTTTTTAAAAAAATTACAAGCTTAATGCAATTTATAATTAGGGAATTTGTTGTTCCTTACATAAATATGAAATGGTCATTTTGTTAGAGAATTTAAGTTGTGAGCCCAATTCGTCGTTGTAGATCTAATTGAGTTTATGTTTTTACACAATAAACAATGATTTGGATGGAGAGATAGAGTTTAGCTAATGACTACATGTAATTACCTATGTTCCAGGTGGGAAACACGTACTTCAGTGGTGTTACCAGAGGGTGAGATTTTCTACATAGTGGCATTGCTCCGTTCAAACCTTCCGTGCCCAAAGGGCCCTTCACCTGAAAAACTGGTTGCACAAAACCATGAGGTTATTCAATATTGCATCAAGAATGGCTTTGATTTCAAACTGTACCTCCCTCACTATGAAATACAGGAGGGATGGAAGCGACATTTTGGGAACCAGTGGACAAGATTTGTGGAAAGGAAGGCAAATTTTGATCCGTTGGCCATCCTTGCACCTGGACAAAAAATCTTCTCAAGGATCCATCAGCTCTAGCGTCCAATCAATCAGATCCATTGTGATTAAATTTGTAACATCTGTGTTATCCATAGTTTCCATATATAGGCGGATCCATCGGATCCATTTGATACTAGTTCAGAAACAAGTTGGGGCAATGTAAAGGAATATTTTTAGCAAAAATTTTGTTCCATTGTGATCCTTTTTCTTAAATCTAAAGCAAGCATCAAAATTAATATCTAGAATATAAATATTTTATAAAAATGTAGTGTAAAACCTCTTATTTATATTATTCAATAAATGAGTATCACGTCAGACTTTTTAAAATAGAACACCAAAGAACAACACATCTTATAATACTCAATTAAAACCCCAAAACTCTAACAAAATTGCAAGTATATATGCTCTCGCTCAGACTAATGGTCCGTTTGGATGTAGAGAGGAAGGAGGGAGAGTAGAGTAGAGTTGACTAAAAATAAGCTAATTTTATGTTAAATCTACTCTACTCTACTCTATCTCTACTCCCCCTCCTTCTTCCTCAATCCAAACGGACTATAATTCTCTCACCGCAAACACCATGGCTCATTGTTGTCGCCCATCAAAGGTCACCATTGTTGATCTCGTGTCTGTATCGATCTTTGTTCTCACCGCGAGGAACCCAAGTCAAGACTCACTACCTCATTCCTTCACCATTAACCACCGCCGCCACAATCTATGGTGAATATCAATTCCTTCGCCTCAAGAGCACATTGTGACCCTAGGTTTTTTCTTTTGCTGGTTTTCACTTTGAGAAGGTGGTTAAGGTTGGGTTTGGTTTCTGAGTTTCATTTGTGTGTCAGGTTTTGAAATGCTAGGTTTGGAAAATTGGCGAGATATGAAGGGGAGTGATTCGTTTAGAGTCACCGCCAAGGATGATGACATTGGCAAATAGTGAGAAGCAAATCTAGAGAAGTTTGGCCCATGATGGTAATTCAATATGAGAGAAAGCAAATGGTTTTGGGATTTTGATGAGGAGTGATTACATGTGATACTACTTATTCATCATTTTGTAAAATAATAATATAGCATGTTATGATTGGAGGGAATAAACCAAGAGTTTTACACCACATTATTATGAAATCCGAACACTTTAGTAAATACACACCAATATAGTAGACCAAAATAGATATTAAGTTTTCGCGAGGAACTGGACAAAATACATTTTGGAACAAAATTGAAAGTTTTTCAACAGGTCAAATATAAATTTTGATCATAATGGTCCCAATGAAATTTTGAGCCATTGCCAGTGTATAACGTAACTGGACCATGGCATATTGGCACCAATAATGCAATGGGTTAATTGGTGCATGTCTTTGTCATGCTATCATGCAACTGATTACTAGTTGTCACAAGCTAGCTGCCAATTTCCCCGCCCCCTTTTTTATTCTCTCTTTTTCTTTTTTGAACCTAAATATATATAGCTAGGCACGTCAATTTTGATTGTCCAGTATGTCTTATCTATGACCACCTTTGTTTTTTTTTTACACACAACGATCTGAGACAATCTTAATTGGGTTTGATGCTTCCCTGTTCAAGATTATTTGACTTCAGTTTCCTAAGGGTCAATTCCTTTTCAACATAAAAGAGATAAAAAAGGGTAGCTAACTAGGCAAGAAGTTAGGTATCAGATTCTCTTTTCAAGCAAAAGATCAAAGAGCAGTAAAGCTTTCACTTTCTTTCTCAACGATTTTGGCTCCTCACTAACCTCGAGCTTTGTTTGTATGTAGCTTTGTTTGTATGTTTGTTTCCATGCAAAGATCAAATCTACTTGGTTCTATCATCTTTCACTCTGCTTTTTTCCTTTATTTTCTTTTGTCCCTTTTTCTTTGTATCTTATGAAAAGTAGAGAAAGGTTACATAGGTAGGTTTGGCTTTTGAACTTAAAAAAGACCCCCCCCCCCCCCCCCCCCCACCAAAAAAAAAAGCTTTAGAAGGCAATTATAAGATCATGATTTCTTGTAAGTCGCACCAACCATGCTTCAGAAAAAGCACTGCCTCGTTTAATCTCCCATGAAAAAGCATACTATACGTACTTTGGTTAATGTGTCATGCACGGACGTCTTGTATTTTTTTTTTTTTTTTTTTTTTTTCTTTCTCTTTGTAAATTTGTAGATTGTGAATTTCAGCTTACGCTTGCTTAAAGCACATGTACACAGGCTTCAGTTATTGGACTCCCGCTCTGGTTCTCATTCCACTTGTGGTTGGGCCTCATCAACTTTCAACAGAGACCCACTTTTGTGGTTGGGCCTGGTCAAATTTCAATAGAGACTCCTTTTAACTCATAAGCAAACCCTGGAAGGATACGTGGGCCTAGAAACGTTGGCATTATGTTTTGTAAGCTGATTGATGGGCTGAAACAAAAAATTATGGGCACGGGCTTGCATTTCAAATGATCTGAATAAGACCAATAAAGAAAATTGTGTTGGCAAAATAATCGATATTATATAGAAGAATTGATATAATCCATTCCTCTATGGATAGAATAAATGTCGCAATGTTTTCACAATAAGTTGAGTTGCTAGCCTACCACAACTCAAAATCAAATAAATTAATGTAAACAAGGATTATACCCAAAACAATCACAACTTACAAGGACTTGTTGCAAAAATGTTGTAAGATTTGTCGTGCCAATATAGATTCTAATATTATATCTTCTTATATATAACATGTTGTAGCATTTTAATATTAAAATGATATTTTGATAAATTCATTTAAGGACAACATTTGGCTAAAAACTTAGTTGTAGTTTAAGGCTACAATTTCCATTAAAACAAATTAATATAATTAAATATTTTTAAAATCTAATTGTTAGATTGCATGCTCTTTATGCTCTTAACACACATGACAAATTTTGTGTTAATCAGATGTTATTTACTATATGATCCATAAACTTATTTTTATACATAATTTTAGACTACCAAAACTTGCAATTTTAAACAATTAATTTATGACATAACTACTGATCCTCACTCTTTTGGAAATTTTGCAAGCAAAAATGATATAAGAAGAAAATGTAATCTAATGGTGGACTTATCAAAATTCACATTCAATAAAAAGATATTGAATGAAGTTGTAGCCTTAAATTTCAACCAAGTTTGTAAACAAACTTTGTCCTTAATTAAATGGTAAATTGGAAAATTTATTGAAAAGATTTAGGAGTTTAATATGGTAAATTAGGAGTTATAGTGTTACTAAAAGTTGGAATCTCTCATTGATAAGGAGAAATAATTCTTATTAATTTATAAGTGGGGAAATTTAATGGGATTAAGTGTAATGTAGGAGGAAATGGGCCGTGCACGCTCATAGATGAAAGATGAAGGAAGGAGGTATGAAAATTTGGAATTTACCATAAATAATGGACCTAATTAAATTAAAAATAAAAATAAATAAATAAACTGACCCAACATCTGATTAATTAGAAAATTACTCTCAGGATGCCCATGGAGCCTATAAATTGACCCCTTAAGAACCAGTCTAAACACACAAGGCAATTGGTAATCAGACACACTCAAGCACTTGAGAGCATTAGAGATATGTTATTCTTGTGGAGCTTTCAGTTCAAACAATTTGTGTAGAATTCATTTGAGCCAAATAACATTGTTGGACTATTGTATCCTAGAGGAGACAAGTCAAGAGAAAGTTTGCTACACCAATTTTGGGATTTGCCAACTAAAAGGACTTAAATCTCCTTAAAGAGAGTGAAATATATGTGCCTCAGTTCAATTGTGTTAAGATTTTTCAAGAAAAAATATTGTATTTTTTATTTTTTATTGTATTTACACCAACATAACAAAAGGATTTAAATACTACTTAGGGAAGCAACTTAAGGTCTTGGAGTGGGATAGGTCCTTAGTGTTAGGGTCAAATGTTGTGTTGGAAAATCCTAGTCAAGCCGCACTTTTAATGTATTTGAGTCTTAGTTTTAAGTGTCTATAATAGGGTTGGAAAAACTATGTTGAAGACACCAAGAGAATGATCAAGATTCTACTAAAAACAATGAAGTTTAATGATCCTACTCGTCTCTACTCGATCGATTGAGGTTTAATGATCCTCAACTCTTTACTCAACCCCTCTCAACCGATCAAGCTATGAAAATTTTGAAGCTAAACTTTCAATTTCAGCCCATGATGACTTGGCCCATTTGGATCCATGCACTTGGGTTCCCAAAGGTATAAAAGCATATTTTGAGTTGTCATCATAAGAAGAACACATGCATATTGTGAGAAGTTTCTATGACCTTATGCGCCTTCGGTTTCTTGTACCGAGCTACTTCCAATTCAATGTTAGAGTGTGTTTGTTGTGAAGATATCTGCACCAACAACTTATACAATCAAGAAAGGTGATTGTAAAGTCAATCACAAATTGGGTATTTGTGCACAACAAAGACGATCACTACAAAGAATAGTCTAACTGAATTAGAGCTGCATTTAGATAGCTTAGTAGATTCTACTGTAAATAGGTTCTTTGGGATCAGGTATATTCCTTGTACTTGTAATCTCAATATTGTTAGTGGATTCTTATCACTCATTTGGGTTTTTTTTTTTTTTTTTTTCTAGATTTTATCCATCATGACCATATCATTGTGTCTTGAATTTGATTTTTCCATGCATGAAATGTAGTTTTGGCAATATGGTTATGCCCAAAAATTTGTAATTGGACCATTGCATTTAACTAATTAATCAACTCGGGCAATTGATTAATTTAACTGAAGTTAATTTATAACCCAACACTTATTTTCTCACATAAACTCTTCAGGTTACGGGCGGAGGGAGAGGAGATATGGCCACATTGTTTTTCAAAAATTTTCCCTCATTTTACTAAGAATACTTTTTTAAAGAAGAAAAAAAAAAGCTATGCATACATTTTACTTGATGCCCCCTTCATTTTAGGGATATAAGATTGCATAGATTTTTTTTTTTCAAACAATGGAAGAAATGGTGCTATGATTATAATGGGTAAAAGTTATGGACATGTTCTACTTTGTCATCCATTAAAAAAAAAAAGTTCTCATTTAGGTTTTGTCAATATTATATACCACTGTAAGTTTCTTTAAAAACTTTCTCCCCTCTCCACATGTGTGTATTAAAAATATTTAGTATTCTAAAAAAAATATTATATTTCTCTTGTACTATATTGCATATGTTAAGGCAAACACAAGTGATATTGATTATTTGATTTATAATAAACTAATTGATTTGTATATAATTTATGTTTTCTAAAATTATTTGAATACTCTAAGAGTCTAAGGAATAATCTTTAATTTATTTAACAAAATAAACTTTTGTATTATGCAATAAGGTAGTGTGTGTGCATGAGGGAGAGCAAAGAAAAAAATGTGAATTTTTTCTTTGGCCAAGAGACACACACAACGAGGGAAAATTTTGGGATTTTTTTAAAGGAGATGTTGTTTGGATGCTACCGCCTACAAGCAAAGAAAGTTGTGAGTTCACTAGGTTATTTAATGGGTAAAGAAATTCGGAAACCCATTTAAGTTTTGACTAACTTAGTGGCGAAGCCCCATTTTTCTTTACCAAAAAGAACTTAGGTTGTGTTTGGTTCATGTAAAATATTTTCCGGAAATACTATTTTCGAGAAAGGAAAATGTATTCAGGTTGTTTGGCTGCCTCGGAATTCATTTTACGGAAAATCAATTCCGGTGTTTGGTTCGTTCAAACATTTTACGGAAAATGCTTTCCGTTTTATGGAAAATCAATTCCCATATTTGGTTCGGTCAAACATTTTACGAAAAATGGAATTTGTTTTTTACGGAAAATCAATTCCCAAGTTTGGTTTGTGGATCATTTTACAAAAAATATGAAATGCCTTACAAATTCAAGCACTTGCATTACCTAGACAAACCTGTAACAGTACAAAACTAATCATCCACTTTAACATCAAAAATAATCATCTAAATTCAAACACCTGCATTGCCTAAACATATCTATAACAGTACAAAAATAATCATCCACTTCAACATCAAAAATAATCATTTGAATATACCCATAATATTTATATAAAAACAGCCACATCAATCATTCGCCATTGGCATTACACCTCCATGGTGTACAAAAATGATACATACTCGTGGTATCTGAACAGTACAAATACATAATTTGGACAATTATATCATCCCAATAATACAAAAGACTACATATATAATACAAAGGTAGGTTAATACTAGTACTACAACAAAAGTTAATTCTTAAAGCTACCGTCACAGTCAACATGAAACAGATAAGTCAAAGTTGTGAGAACAAAAAATCATCCAACCACAGCTTTCTCAGCTTAGCATTCTTGGCTATAAATCCCCGTGCTGCCTTCTCATTTTCACAAAGATGGTCAAACGCAGTTGCGAGCATGTCTTCGCTATACCCATCCACCATCATGGCCATGACCTCATTGTAAAGAGCTGTGTAATCCACCAGGCCTCGATTGATTTCTTTCAGAGCCACAGCTATTTCCTTCAGCTGATCAAACAGATCAGTCAGCACACTATCATCAGCATTAGAAGGTGCACACCCTCTTTTGCGGGACTTGAAAATTCCCAACCCAGTGGTGGATGACTCAACTGCATTCTTCCCTTTTCTCGACCACACCTTCCTCCACATTGTCTGCAACAAACTCAGCACTGTCCCCATTGTCTGGCTCATTCTCAATATCCACATAGGACTTAGAAAAGCCACCCGTGGCTGTGTCCTTCCCCACAACAATAGCTAATTCATCATACATCTCAATTTTTTTTGTTTAGATACTCCGCGTGCTTTCGATGCGCCTGTAAGGGAGAAAGGAACGTATAATAACAATGCAATAATCACTTCACTCATAAATTCAATATTCAATTCAATATAGATGCCATTAAATGATTTAGGTCAATGATAAACAAAAAAATACGTTAGGGAACAGGAGACATAACCCATGATTTTGAAGATAAGTACAACAGAAAAAACAATGTACAAATGCTAAGACCAGATTTTACAATAGATCCGCACATGAAAGTTATATTTGAAAAACCTTATAAAAGCAATGAAATCCTAAAAAGAATGACACTATAAATTTCATATAAAGAGGGTACTTGAGCAACCTTGTCTTGTTCTCAATTCATAGATTATAAAAAGCAAAAACATATATTATCATTTATATTAAGAAAATATAATTGGAAGCCATACCATGACTTCTTCTTGGTATGTCTTCACGTTGCATGTTATCATTTTTAGGTTATCATCCCAGCCAAAGCCACTCTTCTTTCTAATAGTCTGAATAATGGACCACATGGTCCTTAGAGTCCGCATCCAATTTTCAACATAAGAGGGGTGGCACTCAACCCCAAATTGGGCAGTTATCTTCTTCGCTAGAAGAGCAAATGAGCCTGCCTTGAAAGTGCTAGATGGCTTGTTGCCCTTTGCAGCCTCTTGCGTAAGTAGCCTAAGCATCGTTGAGTGCATGGGCGACAGCCACCTAAACTGCTTGCTGCTGCTCACCTTCTCTTTACCTTTTGACATTACTACATATGAAAATTGTATAGTGAGAGTAGCATTTAAAAACGGGAGTAGCATTTAGTAATTACGCTCGGAATATGAACAACAAATCAAACACACATACAACCACGCTTATTGATGTGCACAACAGAATGAAACATGCTAACACTGGAAATAACAATGTAATACCATCAAATAACAATGTAATGTTGAAAATACATTTTCAGGAGGACAATCAGAAGTCTATAGTAAATACATTGTCTTTACAAAAAAAAAAAAAAAAAAAACACATATTACAATCATAGAAATCTAAATAAAGTACTACTCTCCACACCTGGTATAATCAGACCACATAGCTTGGCATATCTCATCTCTCTTAGCATTCCACAGTCTACTCTCTTAGCATGCTAACACTACTTTCACTTGGGTTTCAAAAGACTAAAATGGTTCTGCATCCAACACTCGAAAACATTTCTTCAACACTCTAAACCCTCGCTCAATGGTAGTTCTCAATGAAGAGTGTCGGAGGTTGAACAATTCTTGCTCATTCTCAGGAGGACGATCACTAAACTCTTTCAAGTGATATCACACACTCCGATAAGGTGACAATATTCCATTTTTATTACCATACCCAGCATCACCAAGATAATATTTACCTACATATATTCAAAAATAAAACCAAATCACTTCTATGCTTAGGAAAACACACAATATTTATTAAACTAATAAGCCAAAAAGGTGAAGTAATCGTCTAATACCTTCGGGAATTGAAAATCTCCCTGGCCTGGCAAATGCATCATTTAACACACGTGAATCATGTGCACTGTCTTCCCATCCAGCCAATACATAAGTGAACTTTAAGTCAAAACTAATGGCAGCTAACATATTTTGCGTGGTTCCATCTTTGCGACCACGAAATCTTCCTTGTATTTCAGGTGGCACAGATGCACGAACATGTGTACCATTTATTGCTCCAACACAATCCTAATTTTCAACAGACATAATGGTTTAAAATTACACAAATCTTCACAATTTACAAAAATACACAAATCGCAATATTTACCTTAAAATATGGGTAGAACCTTCTGCTATTCCTCATTTCTGGGGGTGTATCTTCACTACGCAGTTTTATTAAAGCTCTATATAATTTCAGGACCCCCCTAAAGACGACCTTGAAGTATCTATGAACAGTCTCAGTTGATCTGTAAATCCGACTACCCATTAAACGGAACCTCACATTATGACCAATAATGTGTAAGAAAATGAGCGCTTGCTCCGTAATAGACATGTGAATAGTCGGGCGTACGTGCTTCCTCTCAGTGAGGATGTGACATAAGTGGTGGAAAGCTATAGGCTTCATCCTAATTTGATTCACACAATGTCTCTCACTTCCATGCAGAATACTATTTATGTATTCCTCTCTCTCGACTGCATGATTAACATAAGGCGCCCTAGGCAGTCGTCTACGTCTACGCCGTAATTTCCTTAACAATGCAACCCCCACAAGAAGGACAGATGCAACTGAGGCAAGAATTGTGGCTTTGGTTTTTTTCTTCATCTAAAAAATCACAAACACTGTGGTCTAAGAGGTCTGTAAACAAGCATGCTATTGATTACACAATAAATAAAAACAGCCACAAACAGAAAACATCCAAACCACATTGATAACAAGTACCAAATCACATTGCATTCTATCTACAATCAATATTTACACCATCACAATACCATCACATTGATAACTGCACATTGCATTCTATTTACAATCAATATTTACACCATCATAGTACCAACACATTGATAACTGCACATTGATACCATCACAATACCATCACATTGCATTCTATTTACAATCAATATTTACACCATCACAGTACCAACATAAACCACATTGATAACTGCACATAATACCATCACAATCAATATTTACACCAACAAATCACATTGCATTCTATTTCTGTATAATTGTAACACCAACAACAGTTAAATTCTTAAATCAATAATTACAAAATGGATAATTAAAAAAAGTAAATAAATAAATAAATAATTATATAAATAAATAAATAATTATATGAAGTAAATAAATAAACAAATAAATATATATTTATATATATATATATATATATATATAGATCGGATCCGAGATGGTGGGTAGGAGGTTGGGTTGTTTATGGGTTTGAGGAAATGTGGATCGGAGGTCAGGTTTTGGTCGGAGGTGTGTGGATCGGACTGAGAAACTCACTCACCGTGGATTTTGGCTAGATGGGTTTGAGGGAATGTGGATCGAAGGTCAGGTTTTGGTCGGAGGTGTGTGGATCGGAGGTGTGTGGATCGGAAGTGTGTGGATCGGACTGAGAAACTCACTCACCGTGGGTCGGATCAGGACTGAGAAATGGAAAGGAAACTCATCGTGGGTCGGATCGGGACTGAGAAATGGAAAGGAAACTCACCGTGGGTCTGCGTTTGACGCTCGTCAGACTGTGGGTGGAGCTGTGAGGAGTGCGCTGCTGTGAGGAGTGCGTGTGAGAGCTTGTGCTGCTGTGAGGAGTGCGCTGCTTTGAGAGAGCTCAGACCGTGTTGTGTGAGGAGTGGAAATGGTTTGAAGTGAAAATATGAACAGAAATGATTTTACGGGTGTTTTGGGTTATTTTACAGTCAAAGGGGAAAAGCATTTCAGTTGACTGAATTTACTGGTTCAACCAAACACTCAAGTTTTACGGAAAAGCATTTCCAGAAGTAATTTAAAGCCAAAACAAACACAGCCTTAGTGGCAAAGCCTTGTGGGTCTTACTTCCCCCTCCTCCATGTCTGAGTTTAACTTAACTAATCTTATCAAAAAAAAAAAAACTTAGGATCCACGTTTGCGTTTCTTTCCTTTTTTTTTTCCCAACCGCACGTTTTGACTTTTCAGCGGTGAACAATGCACGTGTGCACTGTTCACGGGTCTACAAACTTTATTTTTCAGCAACTTTTTCATTAAAAATAGGTCCTACGACACTATTCACACATTTAAAAATTATTTTGCTACAGTGTTTTTGGTTTTTAGTTTCAGCAAAATAAGTTCTATCCAAACAAATCTTTAGTGGCAAAGCCGCTTGTGTATATAACAGCACATGATCAAAGAAATCGGAATTTGTTTGTTTTAATGCATTTTCCCTTTCACCAAAAAAAAAAAAAAAATATCGGAATTTGTGAGTTCATTAAAGGCGAGCTATTAAACCAATGAGGCCTTGAAAAAATACCTTTCAACATTAATTGCTTTCCGATATACCCATCAAAAAATCTTGCATGAAATAGTGAGAGAAAAAACTTAGAATTAAGAATTCAAAATATACACTTGAAACTTATAAAAGAGTGTTGAGAGAATTAGACATAAAATTTGGAAGACAAAAAATTCAAGCTTAATGACCAATATAAGGTCGATCTTTGACGATAACATTTCAAATAATTAGAATAAAATGCGCAAATTTTGATATTGGAATTAATGCGAAAATGAAAATTTTAAATAAATGGTTCCTACCTCTTTTGAAAGGAAAGTACTTCACATTTGATTATACCATTTCCCCTCAAGATTTTGGAAAGTAGAATGAGGTGAATGTGAATATGAATATGAATATTGATGATGTCTGAAATCTTCGGTTTGTTATTCGTTCAACGAAGCCAACAGCTTCTTCTAATGCCTGCAAAAAAGGAAAAAGAGATTTTGGTGGAGAAAACACCAATGGGGTGTTTTTTTTTTTATACAATATAGAAATTTTACTATAATCTAATCTAAGTATATATATGTGTAAAACTCTCTCCTACAAACTTAAACTCCAACCCTTACCCTCCATACTCTACAAGCACTTATACTTGTAGAGTGACCATCACATCAAAAATGTGCGATGATCAATGGAGTGTTTTCTAAAAAACACTCAGATGATAAAATCAGAATTATAGCTCCAACACGTAATAATTTCATTATCAGTGCTTCTTTGGGTTTCTAGAGTTTTTTGTGTAACTTTTCCATGTTTGTCTAATTCGCTTTTATAGGGACTAGCTCATTTAGGCTGCTGTTACTATGTCATTAACCAACCTTTATGGCCTTTGTAACGTATAAGTTGTTTGAGCTAATCGTCTTTAATGATTAGCAGTTACAAAACCCGTTGTAATGTTCTGCCGTTTCTAACGCACATACTTCAGATGTAATGCTCATTTATCACTGTTTGGACGATATATTTTCTGGTTCATCATATATATATATATAAGGCCAAAATACAAAATAGATCTTATAGATTTAATTGAATTTCATTTCAGTCTTCTAACTTTTATTCTTTCAATTAATCTTCTAAATTTCAAATCTATTAAATTCAGGCATTTCGTTCAATTTCATTAAAAAAAATTAAATTAAAAAATATATTTTTTCTGACATGAAAAAAAATATTTTTAAAAAAATTTTACATATTTTTTATGTGAATTTTTTTCATTATTTAATTGCTTAATTTTTTAACAAAATTAGAAAAAAATGTCTGAATTGATTAAATTTGAAATTTAAAAGACTCAATTAAATGAAATCAAAATTAAAAAACTAAAATGAATTTTAGTCAAATTTGAAAAGTGCAATTTGCATTTTAACTTATAAAAAAACAAATAAAAAGTCCAATGATGTATGTAAAAAAATAGATTAACAAAAATAGAAAAAATTGAATTATAGCTAAAAAATTTTACGTTGTTTAATGTAAACATTCTTAGTATTTTTATTTTTTTAATCAAACAAATTATTTGTTCTTAAAAAAATGGAAAATTTGTAATTGAAAAAAAAAAAAAAAAAAGTCTTGGTTTCTATTCAGGTACAATTCAAGTCTACCCCCATGTCCAATTGTGTAGTCCACTAGCTAGGTTTGATCAGACAGGCCTGATAAGCCAATCACATCCCTCTATTACATCCTTACAAACCCCGACAGACACTTTGCCACACGTTTGACTCTAACTTGTTGGCAAACTGTAAACAAACAGTCTCTTTATACCGGTAGTGTAAAACTAAAAGGAAAAGTAAACTGCTCTGCTATGCTATCACTGAAACTGCGTAATCTATTTGTTTGCTTAGAGTTGTGCACGCGTGAGATAGACGAACTGAGTCTGGTGCGGTTAAAAGGAGACAGAAAAAGACATTAAAGATGTCTACTCCTTTTCTTTTTTTTTTTCCTTTTTTTTATGAGAAGAGATATCTACTCCTTAAAACAATATAATTGTTTTCGCTGACGATAGGTACTGTTTTTATTATTATTGTTTCTGAATATACAACTATGGTATTTTTTTTATAATATAAAATAAAATTATAAGAGGGAAATTCTCAAATATTTACCAAAAAAAAAAATTATCAAATGAAAGGCTTTTTATAGACAATGACAATGCTCCAACCTGAAGGAAGCGACATTAGTCTTAGATTAAGAATATGTTTGGGAAGTGATGAAACTCACAACTTATTAGAATTTTTAGGTTTATTTAGGAACTGTTAATTTAACTGAAATTAAAAACTTTTTATTAAAAGTACGATAGATAAAGATAAAAATTAGTTGAAATAGTACAGTGAGACTCATAAATAATGCAAAAAAGTATAGTAAAACCCATAAATAATAGCAAAAATAAGCTGAATAGTAGCAAAAATATGTTAAATTCAGCTTATTTAGCATATTTTTTGCTACTATTCAGCTGATTTTTGCTATTATTCATGAGTTTCATTGTACTTTTTAGTACTATTCATGGGTTCTACTGTACTATTCGGTTAGTTTTTAGCTTTTTTTTACAATACTTTCAGTAAAAAAATTTCAATTTCAACAAAATAAACTATTCTCAAACAAGCCTAAATACTCGTGTTTATACTGTAAAGTTGCTTTCATATTGGAGTCACAAGGAAGATATATGACAGCATATTTGTAATGACAATTTTAAATTTTCATTTCCTTGTCTATTTTTTTTATGCTTTTAATTGTTTGGATTATTAAATTATGGTGTTGATATACCAATCAAAACAAATTCATATATATATATATATAAATATATAAAAATTTTAAAGAGGATTATTATCTTCCTAAATTCTAATGAGGATTTAAAAATTTAATTCGTTATAAACACTTCCATATCATTTTTACAACATTTTTACAGCAAATCATAAGTGGTAAGTTATTATTGGTTTTAATTTGAACCTACTACTAAAATTACTTTTTTATTCACCAATTACAACCCGTAACAACCTACCCTTTATAATTTGTTATGAAAATATTTTGGACATACCGTTTCTTTATACAAAATATCTCTGAAAAGTAGTTTAACATTTCATACCAAAGTTATATGCTTAACTATGATTTTTCATTTTCATTGTAAAATTCTTAATAACTTTCTTTTCAATCTAAAAATAACTAAATTGTCTGCCAAAAACTCAGTGATTTAGTGAGTAAAAAAAAAGGCAATAGCTATTATTATGCCAGATCTATCTCTTTGAAAGCATAGTCTCGTTACAAAAAGAAAAAATAAAATAAAATAAAAGAAAGCATAGTCTCATTCTCATTTAGGGAACAAATGTAAAGATCGCAAAGCCCAGATTTGAGAGCTTGCAAGGAGGGCTGTCTCGGTGGAATAGAACATGCTTTGGGAATATCCAATGGAGGGTAATAGAAAGAAGAAAAAAAAAAGGAGAAGGGGGGATGCCCCACCACCAGGAATTTATTTATTTTTATTGGCTCCATCATGGATTTGAGCAATATCTTGGAAAAATACGTTTATATATATATATATTTATTTATTTATGAATTCAATAGAATTTTAATTTATGACATCTATTTTATAATGATTGAGCTAAGATAGCAATTGATTTTGGTGTATGTGGAATTTGAATATCAAATCTCTTATTTAATAACAATAAATTTTACTAGTTGAGATAATGAAACTACTTTATTTTGGTAGAAGGAAAAAATCGTAAATTGTTACTATATATTATATTACACATTTTTTTATATACATCAATAATTAGGAATTTGATATTTAAATATTAAATGTCTTTATTAGAAATACCATGAACCACCAACCAATTATACTAAAAGATTCTTGCATATTGTACATTCTTCTTTCACGTAAAAAGAAAAACATTACATGTTCTGAAGGTAGATTTTTGTCATTGGAACTTAGCCATGCATTGGCCATTGGCCAAAGGCCTCTTGGAACTAGCTCTCCCTTTAAGGGTGAACTTGACTAAACCTTAATTCCTTGTATAATTTTAGAAAGAAAAAAGAAAAAAAAAGAAATAAATAAAGAATTATTCTTTTCCTCAACGGTTATATTTATAGGAAATTTTTTGTTTTTAAATCAATTTAGAGGGATTTCTTTCAACCTAGTGAGTGGCAGAGCCACACGTACACCAAGGGGCCCAAGGCCCCCCTAAACTTTTTTAAAATTCTGGCCCCCTAAACTTTTTTAAAATTCCTTTATTTCTCCATATGATGTGGTATATTTACAAGTATAGCCCTTACAAAAAATACTACTGACCCCCTCAATTTTTTTTAATGTTTGAACTCTGGTATAAGTTATGATCCTCCCAAAATATATGTCAAGTGTATATATATAGCATAAGCAGTGTCTTTTTGCATGTGTCAAATGTAAGAATATCTCTCCAACTATGATCCCTTTGTTATTATTCCATTTAGATTGTGTTTGATTCAACTGAAATTGATTTTTGGAAAACATTTTTCACATTTACAGGTGTTTGGGGTGGCTAAAAATGTTGGTCAATCATATATTGTTTTCTAATTGACCATAAAATAATGGCACTTAGTTTTCAATTGTTTTGATCATGTGTTTCCAATTTGTAATTGATTTACTCACAATCCTGGTCCGATGTACTGGCATCACCATCAGGTGTGCTAAATGTGTTAAATGTTATAATATTTGGCATTTGACACACCAAACATAAAAAACAGAGCATCATCAGGTGTGTTATATGTGCCAACATTTTGAGACATGCTACAGTACGCTCTCAAATATGAGAGCGTACGGACAGAAATGCTATAATTTATTTTGATTATTTTACTTACTTTTCTCTCTCCTCCCAACACATATCTCTCTCTCCGTCTGCAACACAGCTCTCTCTCTCTCCTCTCTGGTCTCCATCTCTCCGTTGCTCCCTATTTCTTTCTCACTTTCATCTTTTTTTTATCTCTCACTCTCTTCCTCTCTCTCTGCATTTTGTTATTATCGCCGGAGATCCGACCAGATTCATACCAACGAGGCCGAGATCGGGCGAAAATTTTGATTTGCTCTCACTAATCCGTAGAAAATGGCTTCTGAGGACGTGAAGACGAGCAAAACCTGGAGCTGCCGATCTCTCCTCTCTCCACACGTCACCGATCTCTCTCTCTCTTTTTTGGTGGTTGTGGCAGTGTTTCTAATGGTGGTTGGTTGTTTTGATTGATGGTGGTTGGCTGATTTTGGTTGAAGGTGGTGGGTTGATCAAGTTGTGGGTGTGAGATTTGGGATGGTCTCAGATCGGGTTGTGGGTGTGAGATCGGGTTGTGGGTGTGAGATTTGTGGCTATGGATGGGTCTCACCAGCACCGCCGCTGATATTGGTTGTGGCGGTTGATGTTGTGGTGTTTTTTTTTTTTTTTTTTGTGTAGGGGCTGATGGTGGTCGGTGGTTGATTTTGTGGGAGTGGTCGGTGGTTGTGGGCTGTGGCGGTTGATCTGTGGGTGTGGGTAGTGGAGGATTTTGTGTGTGTGTGTGTGTATATATATATGTAAAAGTTTTTTTTTAGATTATTTTAATGTGTTGGATATATTATTTTAATGTATAGAATTGTATAATAGAACATCTGATAAATGGTATATTGTAAAATGAAGTGCTAAAATGATAAAGTAAGTTTTTGGTGTGTCAAAATAGCATTTTTTTTATGAGAGAGTTAATGGTGATGCTCTAAGCAAATTGTTAAAAAGAAATGTCATATAAGTTTTCAAATTATTCTACATATAAATGTTACTGACTTGATTTTTTTTTTTTTTTTTCTTCTTAAGATTGTAGTTATGTGCTTTTTAGAGTTAGAGTAATTACATACAAATTTACAATGGACACACACACACATATATAAGATTAAAGTTAGTATGGCCCCCCCAAAGAAATTTTTTTGACTCCACCACTAGCTCCAATCTATTATGTGATTACTCATAAAACTATCAACATATATTATTTATAGCATATAAGATCATATATTATACAATAAAAGTGGTTGCACTCTACTTACACCAAGTGGCTACAATTTATTAAAGATTTTGATAAATTACCAAATTCTTGTCTAACTTAAGAGCGGTTTCAAATTAATTTCTAAATTTTAAAATTTTTAATTAAACTATAATAAAACTTTTGTCCTACATGTTGCAGTTTTACCAAATAGACACATTCTCCGTTTTATCTTCTTCTTTTTTCTTTTCTTTTTTCCTTTTTTTTTATTCCATTTGTTTCTCCATATGTCTTATGGTAGGGCAAGAGCCTTGAATTTTTTCTTGTGGATTGAATTATGATATTGATATATTAGTTAAGACAAACTTAAAGTGTACATACAAACACACTTGACATCAAATATTTTTGTACAAGAGATTATCTCAAAATAGATTTGCTAATATATAAAATTCATGCTTCCGATAGGGATAGGGTAGGAGCCCTAAAATACTTTTTGTTTGGGGATTTGAATTATGGTACTGATACATTAGTCAAGACAAACTGAGAGTGCACGCACGCTCGCGCGCGCACACACAATTATGTACATACATACATATCTTAAATTTTCAAACTAGAGAAAATTTTAACTCATAAATATACTATATACAAAAACTATCAACATATTATATATAAATGTTGTTTAATTTGCTATATATATATATATGTACAAAATTACAAAAAAAAAAAAAAAAAAAAAAAAAAAAAAAAAAAAAACTCAATATCTCTCATAAAAGTTATGCTCAACAACAATCTTTCATAGAAAAACATTCGTTTATTATATCACTCTATAATTAAATTTTTTGACAATATCAATTTTAAAATAAATTATCAATTTGTCCACCAACAAAACATGTACAAAAATCTAATGTAATTAATAATGTCTTCAAAGTCATATTGTTTTATCTTAGTTTTTCTTTATTTCCTATTGTTTGGTTGTTTTTCCAAATTTCTGCCTTATTTTATTA
>JARYZH020001109.1:0-40879 GCA_030021035.2 Notholithocarpus densiflorus | reverse complement strand
AGTCTTGTAGATTATTAAACCTCAAGGGAGATCGTTGTAGTATTTTTCATTTAATTAACCATTGACAATGAAGGATCATACCTCTTTATCATTTCAAAATAAGATATATACTTTTTTATTTAAAAGACAATGCATTAAAATGATCATGTCCCCTTAAAAATTTGGATTTCCTAAATAGAACCAACAAAAAGGAATGCAAGTAGTACCAATCTCCATGGAAATGTCAAAGGTCGATAACTCTGATGGATAAATGAGCATAAATTGTACCCTTTTTCTAATCCAAGTTTTCTCATCTCAAATTAAAAGGATTCACAAAGACATGACAAACCAAAAGGCCATACTCATCTGACTGCAATAATTAGTGGTAGTTAAGTACAAGAACTATCTCCACTCAATAGTTATTGTTTCTAGTACTTATGGAGTGATGATGTTGTTACTTTATAGTTTAGTCTCATCAAACTTGCAGTGGTATAGCTGCAATGAGATAGTTTTCTAAAAAAATAAGATAGTTTTCCAAAAAAATAAGATAGTTTTCCAAAAAATGTTTGTACATACCAAACACTAGAAAACATTCTCAAGCCCATTTTCAAGGTTGTTACCAAACACTGGAAAATGAGATAGTTTTTCAAAAAATGTTCTCTGAAAAATGACATATTTTCCAGAAAACATTAATGCTGAAACAAACAGAGCGTTAATGTAAATAAGAAGCAATTCAACGGTTAGATTTTCAAAATGACAAAGTTTAGCTACAAAATTGATTGTAGCCTAAGATTACAACTTTACTCAATATCTTTTTATTAGAGGTGAATTTTGACAAATCCACCATTAGATTACATTTTCTTCTAATATCTTCCATGCTTGCAAAATTTCTAGAAAATTAAAGATCAATAGCTATGTCATCAATAAATTGTTTAGATTGCAAGTTTTTGTAGTTTAAAATTATGTATAAAATATAATCTTATAGATATATAGTAAATAACATCTGATTGACACATAATTTGACATGTGTATTAAAAGTATAAAGAACATGCAATTCAATAGTTAGATTTTCAAAATATGTAGTAATGTTAATTTTATTGAGGGAAGTTATAGTCTTAAGCTACAACTAATTTTGTAGCTAAACTTTGTTATTTTCAAAATATACAATATTGTTTATTTTATTGAGTAATGTTGTAGCATTAGGCTACAACCAATTTTATAACTAAAATTTGTCTTTTATTTTATTTTTTTGTAGCATATAGATTTCAGCATCATCACCAGAGAAAGGAGCTCACTTTTTCGTTTCACCCTGGATTGCTTTTAGTCAACACAGCTTGAATAGGTATTGGGAAATTTGGCAATACTAACACCTCCTTGTTTTTCACTTTTTATGTCACTGCATTACAGCAGTTTTTATGTCACTGCAGAGTCTGCATTACAACACTGAAGCTTTGCTTTGTTCAAAGGAGAGCGGTAACTAAAGTGGAAGAATAGGCGGGCATACAGTTGGTTTTTTTATATATTATTTGCTGTCCTATCCATTTTTGTTTGGCTCAAGAATTTTATTGGGTAGCTGCTAGTAGGCACTAAAATAGCAATTAAGACTTTATTTACCAATGGGGTAATGCTGCAAAATGAGCGGTTATTTTTGCTATGGAGATTGGTGTTGATCCTGTGGAGTTTGAAGGTGATTCAGATGTCAAAAGTCATGAAATTAAGAAAACTGCCACCGTGTTCTACTCTATATGGCAACATAATCATTAGTGAAACTCAAGTCTTGTACAAGGTTTTACCACTCTCGTTTGTATCATGTACAATGCAAAGGACACTCATGCTTTAGCTGGAACTTGGAAGAGCTAAGGAAGGTAATGATCTGCTTGTTTGGATGGAAGAGTTCCCTCCAGATCTTTCTTTCTTTATCTAATCTTCTTGTTATAATAAAATTTGAACAAAGTTTGACTTCAAACATATTTGGTGTCTTGGGCTCCAACCATCAATAAAAAGATTACATTAATCCATATCATCATGTGCATTGCACATGATTCACTTAACTCAACCAACCAAATGAGTCTTTGTATATTGCGCATGACAAAACACGTCATATTCCTCGTTGGAGCCAAACCTTTTCCATAAACTTCAATTTGCCTTGCTTCTCCAAAAATAATAAAATAATAAAATCCCCAACGCACAAATGGACTTTATTTTTTATATATAGCAATTCTTAAATGAAGAATTTGTTATAGATGCACTTATATAGGTATAATTACACTAATAAACTAAAACCTTTTTTTTTCATAAAAAATTTCTTAATTCTAATGATTTATTCAACATACAGAGTATCTATTATTGTCCTTTTTTTATTATTCTTCAACAAAAAGTAAGAACTTATGTATTACGATTTGATCCTACAATACAATTCTTGAACCCTTCCATTGATCTCACGTAATATCCCGTTTTAACAACCTAGGCCATACCAATGGATATGACCAATGAAGTTGAAAATACCAGAAATGCAACTAACCCAACTAAACCAGTGAAACCCAAGGGTTTTTAAGAAAACCTATAAACTAGATGGCTGAACTGGATTGAACCAACATCACCTTATATTTTGAACGTCCAACAGCAACACCAATGAACTACATGAGACACTATATTTTCTCTTGTTAAAAAACCTGTGGATGAGCAACCAACTAATTAGACAAGTCCTACAAGAACCTGGCCCTTGTCTGGGACAAGCTCCAGTATGATTTTTGATTCTTCAAAAAGCTAGAGAGAATGAGCAATCAAAGATCATCAGCTCATGTTTGAATAAAGGATATGCATGTTTCCGCACACTTACTAACAATATTAATCATACAAACTGTACATGTAGCATTCATAAAAAAAAGAATACAGCTTTTGCATATTGTTTCTTCAATCAGAATGTTTAGCTTAAATAATTTTTGAAAAAATAAACAGCAAATAACCAGTACTTAACACCACCTCCAACATAAATGAGACAAACCTAATGGTCACCATAACTGAGACAAACCTAAATGCTGCCATCAGAGAGCATATTACAGTCACAATATCTTGCTCTCATAGTCAATACCACCTCCACATTACATCATACACAACTCAGATTCTTTTTTTGGAGGTTGGGAGGGGGAAAGGCAGGGGAGGGTTGAGGAGGAGATGGCAAGGGGGATTTGGGGATATAGAGAGGCAGTGCTTACCTATAGTTTACGAGGCAGCAGAGGCAAATTACTGCAGCTGCTGTTGCTACTGCTTCTTCCTTTAATGGGTCTACACAAAAGCAAGCTTCCATTAGAACAAACCCAAATATAGATGAAAGCATGAAACATTTAAAGCTGCAAACACAAGTCCTAAACCTATACATATACATATATATATATATATTTATATATATTATATAGATCCAACTTTCTATTCAATCGTGGGATTTGGGCAGTCCCGGGGAGACCACCATGGCTCCTCTCTTCTAGAGAATCCATACATCCCTTATCAGTATATGGACAGCTATCTCTCGAACATTGGTTTAGGTTTGGCCTTAATGGGAAAATAAAACAGAGCACCTAACAACGTATCTTCACAGACCAAGAACTACAATATATATATCAACAAGGAACCTAATATGATATGTGTTAAAGGAATCAAGTTTACACTTCAGGCAAAGTCAATAGAGGAGAGACATGCAAAAACAAGGCCAAGTACTCCTCCCAGCATAATCTTAGAAATTAATTTCTACGAATAACCTAGTTAGGAAATTTCTGCAAAAACAAGGCCAAGTACTCCTCCCAGCTAATTCCCTTCTCCACAATTTTTGGTCCTAACAAGATCCCACTGCCAAGAAAATCTTGGAAAGTGGGAGATATAAATAACTTGAAATAATAAAAATCCAAATCCAAATTATTGTCTATACAACTATATCCTCAAAAGTTGAGATGTAACAGAATTCTACTATCTTCCATTAATTTGGGGATAATGGAAAAGGGAAAACATCTTCACACCAAAAAAAAAAAACCTTTTCACACCGAACGCAGTTGATTTTCTATATTAGTATAGATTTAGCTCACATATACTACATTTTCTTTCCTACCAGAGTTCAACAATATCCCACTGAGTCTGGTTAGAGGAAATTCAATATTTTTATTCATGTGACTTCTGACTACACCAGTGCCACCTTAAGTTTATGTACTCTGCTTCTTAAGAAACAAGTACTGACATAAAATGTCAAAAAGGAGAAAAGGCTAAAATCTCAAATTATTTAGCTGCAACAAACTGTAACCTCAACTATATGGCAATCTTTGCCTAGTTAGGATACTTGTTAATTCTGTTCATGTGGCATAATCACCCAAAATGATGCCACCTAAGGATTTTGTTGGCTATCTCTAAAGGGGTTATAATCAAGTACAATAAGATAAGCACACCAGCAATAATCTTTTTTGTGGAAAACTGGACAATAAAATAGTTCCATTTTTTTTTAACCGGCTTTTAGTGGCAAACATACACTATTTGGTTTGAGAGTCATCACAAATCAGGCATTACCACAACACACAATGATTTCACATGAAGATATAAAAAATGGTTCACTGCATTAAAGATTTGAAATATTACGGCAGAACAGCCTCCGATGCTCTAAATGAAATGATTTGATACTTGCATAAAAATTAAGAAATGTCTCCGCAAGGTATAAAATGCAGTATTATAAAAAATGCGTGACATCAACAGCAAGAAGAGAAACTACAAATGTGCAAAGATTTATGATTTTTATTTTGGATAAATTATACACATAGCTTTGCCAATAAGGAGAGACCAAGGGAATCAATACCCTATGATATATCCACAAAATTCCAAACATTCTAGTGAAGCACTCTGGAATCATGCAAGTTATGCAGTCCACAAGAAATGGTAGAACAGACATTATGATTTCACAGTGAAGGTAACATAATGAAAATGCCAGTTAAGTCGACCCAAACCAAGATGATGACAACATAACACTGCAGTAGCAGTAAACCATGAATTAACCAACCTGAAGTTGCCCAAGTTGTAGCCTGTTCATGTTATTATCATCATCATCATCAGTGCTTATTTATTGAACTACAAAGTACAAACCAAAATCTAAAGCCAGCCTGATTGCCTAAAATATTCTCTAATCCATTTTTGAAACACAAATGCCAACTCAACTTCCATCTCCTCAATGTATTAGAGTTATTAGCAACGCGATGTGTTATACCATGTTGTATATGCTAGAGTGAATGCGGAAGGAGAAGCATAGAATAGGAACACCGAGAACACGAGGGTTACGTGGTTCAGCCTTGACGGCCTACATCCACGGAGGAATCCCTTAAGGGCTACATCTTTATTATGTATAAGAGTGTAGTACAATAACCTCTGTTACAATGAGCCATAACATGAGTATATATAGGCGACTAAACCCTAGACTACTAGTACAAGCAGGACTGGGCTTGGGCCTATTACATTGGGCTAATATGTCTAATATATATCTCTAACAGAAAGCAACAGCTTGCTCCCTCGTGTGTATTTTACAGAATTTAAAACTACAGCTTCATTAGTAGGAAATTTTCATTGAGCTCCTTTTCTCCAGTGATATCCATTTCTTTGAAATCTATAAATTTCCCAACTTAAAGTTATTTACCTGAAAAAACTCCCACTTAAATATTTTTCCCTAGTGCAACCACCAAAATATTTTACCTTCTCCATTTCACATTGAGAGCCCCATTTGGAAATCGAAATTCTTAGGGGAACAAGCATTTAATAGTTTGGAGTTTAACTTCCACCATCAAGACAATACACACATAGGTACTTTCCAATAGTTCTGGAGTACTAATATTGATATGAACTTAAACTAGATGTTACTGAAAATGATAATTTGATCTGGGGGTGGGGGACACAACAAAGACATTTTCGTCTCGGACTCATCACATGAAAATTGAAGGAACGTCATCTTGCAAGCTCATATACCTTGCGCATAAGAATGAAATTCCTTTAAGGTATAAACATGTCTATTAGATATTTATTTGTTGTTTACCCCAACCTTAAAGTATTGTTGTTTGGATAAAGAGAGATGGGGGGAGAGGAGAGGAGAGGAGAGCGGCCAAATATATAAAATTTATTTTTCTTCATTGCAAAGTTACACAAATGCCAGGTGAGTTTTGAATCTATGATCTGACCCTCCATCCCAGGGGCAGAGGAAGAGCCATCCGATCTAAAACCCCATTAGAAGAGAAATAAAATGTATTCACGGATAGAAATTACCTTCTCGGGCTATGACTCCTTGATCTCCAAGGTAACTGTTATAATTAGAAAGAATAAGCAATGTAAGGTATCTAGTAGGAGGAATTCTCTTTTAAAACAAAAAATAACAGACACTAACCTTGCGTGGACTAGGTGATCCAGAGTAGTATGATGACTGCCCACGTCTTCCAACTGATGCTCGACCTCTATTGTAAACAACACCCCCACAGAGAAAGGCATGCTTAAGTTAAAAAAGTAATACAAACTAACAGCACAAATCAAATTAACAAAGGGAAATAGCATTTTGCAAAACTCAACAACATACTGAGCCTATTACAAATTTGACAAAAAAAAAAAAAAAAGAGGGGGCGGAATGAAATTGAAGCCAACATAATATTGCAACTCGAGTTCAGAACCTACATAGTCTTTATGTAAGTTGCAAAAATCAAGGTGACATCATAAGAACAATGGGCCCTTGGATATACCAGTATTGTCAAACTGATTGTGAACGTGAGCGAGCAGTTGTACGAATAGGAGGAATACGCCTTCGACCAATAGGAGACCTTCTAAGAGGACTACGAGCTCTTCTTGGAGGTGAACTGAACGTAAACAAAGGTCATATTCAAGATACAAGAAGATAAACATATAAACAGATGTATCCAAGAATGTGTGTGTATCACAAAATTAGTATATGAATAAATCCCCTTAGTTCTGATAATTTATTTATTTATTTTGGCCCCAAAAAGCCAAATACCATTTTATTTATTTATTTATTTTCCTTTTGTGATAATTTGATATATATAACGAGGAAGAGAATATTTGAACTTTTTTCCTTAAAAACACCAAAATGGCCCCCCCTTTTTTTTTTTTTTTCAATAATATAATTTTAGAAAATATTTAAGAAAAAAGCACTAGTCAAACTTATTTAGTTATATAGTATTATTTTTGGAATTCAAGTTTGTCAAACTCAAATTCCAAGTGAAACTCGAGTTCCAAGTATTATGGCAATTAGATCAAATATAATGCTCAGAACTCGAGTTTGGTAAACTCGAGTTTGACAAACTAGAGTTTCAAAAAGTGCTACATAACTAAAAAAGTTTGGTTATATGCTATTTAGCAAATTTTTTCTAAAATTATGCTATTTAGCAAAATTTTCCCACCAAAATGTGTTAGTTGAATTACAACTTACAAGTTTCTTGACCATATACTAGGCTTAGATTACTGTTTACTTAATTATAAAGATATAAAGGTACTGATAAGGAAAATTCTGTTGGAGTAAGGTCATGTTCAAGACCTAGTCTTCAATACTCTTCATTAAGATTGATTATTGCTAGACGTGTGACTCCAGGATTTTGGGGGCTTTTGGGCTTTGGCACCTCAAATATGTCTTTCTCAATCTGTTTTGCACTTCAATTAACCAACTAATTTTCATCATCAATTAGCTAATTCACCAAAACTTTCACGTTAGCAAACCATTTGTTAGACGTATATGAATATTTGCTTACGCATTCTCAAGACTACCTTTTTCTTTTTTGGGTTAAGAATCATTTTGAGACTACTATTAATGAGTGTTCAAGTTAATTTGGGGTGAAAAAATCTGGTTTCAGAATCTGGCTTCAACTTCAATAAATGGTTTATAAATGATGTGGGTAGGTTTTAGACGTGTGTGAATTAAAGTTGGGTAGGAAAACTTAAGGTTGTTATTGATGAGGGGATATATATAGGAGATTGATGTTGAGTTTCTATTTTAGGTTCAGCATGGTGTGAAGTGTTTTTTTGTGATTGGGGGTTTACAATTTGGTTGAGTCATACAATTGGCAGTGGGTCTTGGTCAATCTTGAATGGTAGGGTGAGTCATTAATTTGAGTGTGGGTAGTGGCTTATTAATGATAAGGCCAGGGTTTACAATTCTGTTTGGGATGCTAGTTGGTTAATTCATGAAATTAACGTATTGGGTCTTGCTCAGTCTTAGGGTAGATGTCTTAATAATGGTGAAGCTTTGCTCAAAGTGTGTAAATAACACTGGGTGCAAACTATACCACAAGAGATTTGAGGTTTTGGTGAAGTAGCAGGAGCCACTAGTAAAGAAGAGCAAGAACTTTATATACAAATGATATTTGAAGGGAGACCTGCTACTTGAAGTCCCATATATATTCACATGATATTTTTATTATTATTATTAAAGGATGATATTATATTACGTTTTCCTGTTCTGTTTCACTATAATGTTCAAGAGTGAGTCAATAACTTTTAGCTGAAGGTCTTGTACTGAGGACAGAAATCATCTATTTTTCTGTGCTGTTTTACTAGAAGATATGGAAAACATTAGGATTTTAGCTAACTAAAAAATTGAGAACCATGACATTAGGAGTAATATATTTTTTAGTTAGCTAACTAGTTCGAACCATGACATGATATTTTTCTGTGCTTATGTTTAATCTCTGACCACAAATTCAACTGGCAGGTTTTAGTTGATTGGAGTGTAATTCACCTAAAAGGGAAGAGCTTAAGAGCTATACTTTGTAAATTAGCACCAGAGTGGAGACACAAAAATGTAATTCTTCACGCTAAGAGACTATATACTGAAAGCCAGTTTATTAGAGTCATAATTAGATGCAAGCTTGAATGCAAGCTTCATTCCTTAATTGCTTTTCACCAATACACGCTTAGGTACACTTTATTTTTTAGAAAATTACCCTAAGCTCTACACAAAATTTGAATGCAAGCTTTATAAGTTTGAATGCAAGTTTCATTCCTTGATTGCCTTCCACCAATATATGCTTAGGTCCACTTTACTTTTTAGAAAATTACCCTAAGCTTTACACAAAAAATTTTCAACCTTTTTCTTCTTTCTTTCTTTTATTTATTTATTTATTTTTCCCTCATGAGAGTCAAAACTCCTCGTTATGGGCTTTATTAGTTATCAAGACCACGTTGCTCTTTTTAGATTTTCTTTTTTATAAATTTTGATTCAATCTTAATTCTTGTTTTTTGCATTATTTGTAACCATTAATGATTAAACATAAACTTTCAGCATCACGGCAGGTGGTAAACAAATTAAACTCATAAGTTTCATAGTACTATTGTACACTTTCTTATGATGTTGATATTACAGTATGCCTTAAGGATACTTTCGAACTAGTTAGCTAAAATCCTAATGTCATGGTTCTCAAATTTTGTTTTTTTAAATCATAATTGAATTTAAGCAATCTAGATTGTCTATATTGCAATGAAGAAAAAGTGACCTAATAAAATGTCAGTGGCAGTCCCCCCAAAATAGTTAGATGAAAAAGGTGAGCTTACCTCATACTTTATTTTACTGTTCATAAGAAGGTTTGGAAGCTCCACCATGATTATCATATGGATCTTTGTCTCCTTCATCTATCGAATTGTTGGAAATTTTCAAAGGGTTCAATCATTTTTAGTTGAAAGAGAATTCTAACCAGCACCTAGAATTCAAAATACCACGTCATTCCATATCCTTGCCCCGACTTCATGCACCGTCATCCAGAGCAAAATGCTCTCTCTTTCAAAAAGTATTTTAAAAAAAAATAATTTATATATTTTTTAATTTAAAAATTTATAGGAAAGCCAAACTTAATGACAATTTTCTAATGGATACAAACGGAATACCTTAATTAAATAAACTTTAATCTTAAAAGATTCAATCAAACAAGAGTAAAGTTAGAAACATGAAACAAATTCTAGTAAAATATAAAGGGTAGGTTTTGCACTTTTACCATAATAATAATAATAATAATAATAATAATAACAACAATGACAATGTAGACAAATATTAATGTGCAACTTTTTCAAGAAGGACAAAATTTGTCTATAAACTTAATTGCAACCAATAGCTATAACTCTACTCAATATCTTTTTATTGAATATGAATTTTAACAAATCCATCATTAGATTACATTTTCTTCTAATATCCTTCATGCTTGCAACATTTTCAGAAGATCGAAAATTAACAATTATGTCATCAATCAAATGTTTAAATTTCAAAATTTTGTAGTCCAAAATTATGTATAAAAAATAAGTTTATGAATCAAATAATAATATATGATTGACACAGAAATTGACGTACGTGTTAAGAACATAAAAAATATAAAATTCAGTAATTAGATTTTTAAAATAGGAAAATGTTTGGCTACAAACTTAGCTGTAACTAATGGCTACAACTCTTATTAAAAAAAAAATTAACATGGTTATATATTTTAAAAATCTAATTGTGAGATTGCATGTTCTTTATATTTTTAACACGTACATGTCAAATTTCGTATTAATTGAATGTTACTATTTGATCTATAAACGTATCAAATTTTTTTATGCATAACACATGTCAAATTTCGTATCAATTAGATGTTACTATTTGATCTATAAACTTTTTTTTTTATACATAATTTTAGACTACAAATACTTGAAATTTAAACATTTAATTAATGACATAACTATTGATCTTTTGAAAAAATTTCAAGCATAAAAGATATAAAAAAAAAATGTAATCTAATGGCAAATTTATCAAAATTCGCATTTAATAAAATGATATTGAAAAGAATAGTAGTCATTAACTACAAACCAGTTTGTAGCCAAACTCTTCTTAAAAAAATATATAAAATATAAAAAAAAAGTTTGTAGGCAACCTTTATCCTTTAAAATATTGAGCTAGCGACTGTGACAAAGTTGAGACTGATAGTTTATAAGAATCAGAAGGAAGGCCTTCACAGGGTACTAGATCAGTGAGCTTCACACGACCCAAAGATGGCAGGCCACTGCCTGCCATGAAATTCTTTCAATATGCTGCTGCCTGAGTCTGAAAAGATGCTGTGCACGCTATTGTAGGACAGATTGAGATCAGGTGTAATATCTAATGCAATTGTAACCTAATGCAATTGTATTTAATGACTGAGATTGAAGGTTGAAAAAGCAACTTTTAATCTCAACAATTAAATAAAATATATTAAGTGAAAGATAAAAGTTGAAAGTTAAAGTTAAAAACTAAAAAATGTATAAAAATTTGTGAGAAAAAGTGGGTGAATGGCAAGTATTGCATTTCAATCCATTGCAGAACAGGTAAAAAAATTGACATCGGTCAAACAAAAACTGCAGTCATCATCTACAATGTCACAAAATGAAAAAATCACTCACTTGACCTGACACAAAATCTCATAAATGCAAGAAAATTATGGTCCCATAACCACCACCCCCGCCGGCGGCAGACACAAAATAATAATAATAATAATAATAATTGTAGATTAGAGGACAAAAAATTAAATGAGGATAGCCAGGAAAAGGGGAAATTAGTATGCCAAAATTCACTTTAGTTGGTTATCTACCCTCAACGGCCAAGAGAACTATGTTGTTGACATGGATTACTCCATGACCAGAGCTGATGCAATACTAATCAACATCATGAAACAGAGGCCAAAAAAAAAAAAAAAAAAAAAAACACCCAGTAATAATTTAAAGATAAAGATGATATTGCTATTGACGTAGGAAAAATATTTGGGATAGATGTCTGTTGATCCAGTAAGCATATTCAGATACTCTAATCCAAATAAGTGACAAACATTTACCTATCAAAAAAAAAAAAAAAAGTGACAAACATTTGAAATTGGTATATGAACACTAAGGGTGCCAATGATTATCAGAGTTGTTGTGAATCAAACCAAAATTGAAGAAAGAATTGAATATTTATTAGAGAAATTATTTAGCCCATCACAGTCAGATAGATTTTTATGAAGAACTAATTAAATGGACAATAATAAAGATAGTCTATGTGGCACTTACCACCAGAATACAACAGAGTAAACTTATATGGTCTGTTTGGATTGAGGGGGAGGAAGGAGGAGTAAAGTAGAGTAGAGTAGATTTAGCACAAAATTAGCTTATTTTTAGCCAACTATACTCTACTCATCTCCACTCTCCCTCCGTCTAAACAGGCCAATAATTTTTCACATTTATTTTCAATTCAGAAAGCACTAACCTAGTCTATGTAAACACATGGGTACAGTAGCAACAACAACAAAAATCTAAAAAAATACCATCTCCAAAGTGTATTTAGCAATATTAACTTCAGGAAAACTTTACATTATTTAACCCTGTTTGCTTCTTTGTTGATCCATTACAACATTTCACAGAATGATCCATGTTCTAATTTCTGATAGTTCTTTTACTTATTTAATTATCATTAGAAAAACGTTATTAAGAAAAAAAAAACTATTAAATTTACTATAATTTAGGATAGCAAAAAGAAGAAACTTAAGAAAAGAACATTTTAAAGATATGCTGGGTTGATGATTGGATAATGTAATTAATCAAGTAAGAAACTACCTCGCAAATTAGAATAGTATGAACAGCAACATATCAAATTTCAATTGATGATTCTCATTTTTAAGTTGTGGATGGGCAACATCTTTTGCTAGAATCAGAAAGATAACATTCATGTGTTTCATTCATGCCCTTTTTTTGAAAACTAAAACAAATTATTTCTTTGATAAATAGTAACTAATTATTTTGAAAGAAGGAGAACTCCAATGTTCGAGTCT
Source organism: Notholithocarpus densiflorus (assembly GCA_030021035.2). NCBI lineage: Eukaryota > Viridiplantae > Streptophyta > Magnoliopsida > Fagales > Fagaceae > Notholithocarpus > Notholithocarpus densiflorus. Next base: position 28,091 of record JARYZH020001109.1, on the reverse strand, counting down.
CCCACAGAATTACAATGACATTTAAGAGATCCATGAAATCTGCTAAAGAACTACTAGATAGTAGATACCCCATCAATCATTATAGTACAGCCTTCAAACAAAGAGTGCCCCAAAAAAATTATTTAATCTCAATAACAGATATCTCAACCCCTTCAAAAGTTTGATTGTTCCTCGCCAAATTGTTCACAAAATGCAAGTTACACAATGGAGAAGAGATTCAAGCAGTGTGGATAACTGAGGTGACCAACAAAAATAAATATAGAAACATAACTTTCTGTAATATGTTCCTCCCTAAGAAGCACAGAAAAAAACATTAATATGGACACAACATGACATAAGACACGCAATTCTTGGAAAAATACAACACAACCAGTGGGAATATGAAAATTAATAGATTAATACAAATTTTAGGTATATCTTATTTATTTGTAGGCATATACTATCAAAATCTTTAGAAACATATCTAAAATCAAAGGAATTATTTTCAAATAAAAGAAAAATGTTTTTCTCCCAACACAATGAGGACATACATACAGGAGTGTCCCCAGGATTAGGCCTGTCCACGGGTCGGTCCGGGTCGGGTTTGTGCCCAACCCGGAACCGACCCGACCAGATCGGGTGGTTCAAATTTCAACCCGCCGCCGATCGGAGTAGTTGATCGGATTGGGCGGGTCAGAGCTTCCACGGCTGTCGGGTGGATCGGTCGGAGTTGATCATCTGGAAAACAGCGAGAATCCGGCCAAGAAAAGATGAAAACAGCAGAACTCCGGCGAAATTTTTTTGAAAAAAGGCAGAAATCCGGCCAGATCTCGCTAGATCCAACGAGATCTCGGCCATTTTCAGCAAGATCTTGGCTAGATCTAGCGAAATCTCGCCGGATCTAGCCTAAATCTTCCCGAAAAAATTCGAAAATCTCGCCGGATCTACACTTTATCGCCGGAAATTTTGTGGGTTGGTCGGATCGGGTTGATCGGATTTTGGAGGAAGGAAAACCGACACCCGACCCCGAAAACTCGGGTTTTGGAGAAATAAACCCGTCGCCGACGGCCGGAGAAGTCGGTTCGGTCGGCGGCGGGTCGGGTCCGGTCGGAGGCGGCGGGTGGGTCGGGTTGACCGGGTCTCTGGACAGCCCTACCCAGGATGTCCAGACATGGAGATGTCGGGGGTTTTAGAAGTGTCCATCTCATATGAACAAAAGATGTCTAGCTAGAGAAGAACATATTAGAAGCAACATCATCTTTGGACTGTTAATAGTTACATGGTAATGAAATGCTTATCCAACAACAACAACAACAACAAAGCCTTTAAAGTCCCAAAATTTTGGGATCGGTTATGGATCCTCAATAGACTAGTTAGTATAGGCCACATATATGGTAAAAGAAACGCATATGTTTTCCCAAATCAAATCCAAAGAAGAAATTACACACTGGGTCACCAATTCCAAATTTCCATATCTATGAAGATCATCTAGGCATTGATGTTAACTCTCAACACAAGCAATTGAACCTCCAAGACTACACAAAACATACCAACCAAGCTCAAATCAAGAAACAAATTAACTCATCCAAGCCAAGACCAATACCCCCTTCAGCACCAGAATAACAGATGATTCAACTGAACTGGCACCAAATACAAAACTAATACTCTACTCTTCATAGTAACTACTAAATTTTTAGTGTCAGCAAAAACCAATGTCACAAATGGAAAATCAAGAATAATGTGCCTAGAATTAGCTTATTTCCCTCTTACAAAACTAAAAAAAAAAAATTCTTGCACCATTGTCAATAAATCTCTAAAAAATTCAAACCCATTAAATATTTGAGCTAAAAATAAAGAAATTAATTAAAAAAGATCCCATTTTTCAAAAATTACATTCACCAATCAATCATTGTTAATCACAGCAAAACAAGTAAATATATGTATATGAACAGAGAGAGAAGTAGAGAACTGACCTTCAACGAAACCAAACCATATGAGTTGGATATACTGAGGACTTGAATATAATTTTGACAAAGAAATAAGCAAAAATTAAGGACCTGAATTGGGATTTGGCAGAGAGAGAAAGAGACGGAGAAGAAGAAGAAGGAGGGAATGTGCAGAATAGACAGGGAAAGGGGTTGTATATGGTTAGTTAGGCAACGTTTGAAACAATAATGGAAAGTAGCATCTCGAGTTTTAGAAACTCGAGATCCATATTAAAACTCGAGTCCCAAAGACTCGCTTTGCAAGTGTTTGGGGACTGAAAATGCCACATAGATCTCGAGTCTTTAAGACTCGAGTTCCATGCAAAAAAAATTTCCCCTATAGTGGCGTTTTTAAGCCTTACAGTGACGTTTTAAAGCCCTATAGCGGCGTTTTCCTGCAAATTTTTTTTTATAAGTAATCACCCCATACCAGGTTTAAGGAGCCCTATAGTAGCCTTTTTAAACCCTATAGTGACGTTTTAAAGCCCTATAGCGGCGTTTTTCTGCAATTTATGGAACTCGAGTCTTTAAAACTCGATTTCCACGTGAATTTTTTTCCAAATCAGACCCATCCTCTTACAAATCGAGACTTAAAAACTTGAGTTTTATCTTGGAACTCGAGTTTTAGACACTCGAGATGCTAGTTTTCAGCATTGTTTTGAAATGTGACAACTAACTAAATTTTTTTATATTTATTGTTATTTGGAAAGGGTGTTCGAAGAAGAAAAAGAAGAAGTGAAATAGGTTGGATGGATGATGCTTTAACGGCAGACCCCATTGGCTGTACAGGGAGAATTCGGGATTCTCATCCTCTCCGTCAGTTTTCTCTCTGTTACCGTCCATTGCCACATGCTCTGCCACGTGAGTGTGATTCACAAGAACTACAACTTGAAACCTTTTATTTTTTTTATTTTTTTTAGACGGTTCAACTTTCGACTGATGGTTTTTATTATTAGACGAGGACTTTAATTGGTTTTTATGGTATAGGTAGAAATTGAACTTTAGGACTTTTTATTCAACAACAAAAAATTTTGACAGTAGAACTATCTAAAACCTACAACTTGAACCTTGTTTGGCAAGAAAACCAACGTTGTGAAAAGGACTAATAAACGGTTAGTTCCAATTACAAAGTCACGATTGGTTGCTACTTCTTGATCTTTTTAAGCGAATGATCCTAGGTTTTAATCTCCCCTCTATCGTATATAGAATAAAAAAATTAATTGTAATGTCTCTTGTATTAAAATAAGAGATTTGGATTTCATCGTAAGTTGATATTTACTTTAATAATGAGGAAATTGTCATATAACTTGATTCTTGAAACATATTTGTTAGTAAACAAGTTTTGAAAACTTATTAGCAAACTAGCATCTCGAGCCTTAGAGGCTCGAGTTCAGTGGTAGAACTCAAGTCTTAGAGACTCGTGTTCCATAAAGCAAAACCAAGAGAGCAGAACAAAACCTCAGTTCTGAAGAAAAAAGACAATGGACCTTTGTTCTGGAGAAGAAGAAGAAAACGACGCTAGAGAAAGAAGAAGATATTGGGAGTTCTCTGAATTTGATTTGAGTAGGAGTATTGAAAATCTGGAGAAGAAGAAGACGCTAGAGGAGAAGATCCAATCAGGTATTTGTTCTTGTGTGGTATTTTCTAATTTTTGGGTTTGGGTGTAGGTGTTTGAGAAATGGGATTTTAGGGTATGAGAAAGAAGGATGAGAAGGAAGTTGATTTGGGTATAGAGAAAGAAGGAAGAGAAGGAAGAACATGGGTATGAGAGTGAAGAACAGCTTCAGACAAAGAACAAGAAAGTAACTCTAGTCTCTTAGGCTCAAATTTCTACAGTGAACTCGAGTCTAAACGACTCGAGATGCTAGTTTACTAATATGTTTTGAAAACCTACTAACTAACGAAATTGTTCCTAAAATGGTGTTAAATGACAAATTTCCTCTAACGAAATTATAATCATTGTGAAAAGTTTGTGAAAATTTTATATTCGTGATATTATATTATTGCTAATAAACTAGTCTCATGCTTGCACTTAACTCTCTCTTTTATATATATATATATATATATAAATATATATATATATATTCCATTGTGTAATAGTTTTTTAAGAAAATTGTTATGTCCATAATATTTTTACAACAATTTTATAACAAATTTTAATTGGTAAGTTACTATTGGTTCTAATATGGTTCAACCATTGACATTTCTCCTTTACCCGTGAGTAAAAACTTATCATTCTCTTTTCTTTTCTTTTTAATCAAAATAAATAACTGTGTGAATGAAAGAGTTTGTAAATTTAGTATGTATAGCTGAGTAAAATGTGGGGCATACAATTTGAAATATTTAAGATTTGTTTTTAATTTCACTATTTCATCCTTTCTTATTTTATTCCTTATTGTCTTTTACCATTTGCCAAAATAATTTTTATCCTTAATTTGTGTGGGAGTGGAAATCAATATTATTATCATTATTATTTTGGAGAAACATGGTGGAAATCAACTTGAACTAACAAATAAAGGGATAAAATATTATTTTAGTCTCTAAACTTTACCAAAAGTTGTTTTTTTTTTCATCCCTAAACTTAAAAAAATAAAATAAAATAAAAACTTTTTTCACCTTTAAACTTGGTAATTCCCTAAAGGCATCTAAATTCCAAACACATAACTCAATATAGCACAATCTTTGAATTGCAGTAACTCACTCTAGATTGAAAAGAAGATGTTCCAAAATATAACCCTTTATGATTAAAACCAGTACGGTCCCTCTAACACAGTAGGTGAATATATTTGTAGTTTATGACAGCTAGATGGTTCGAACAGCGAATATTTATGAAGTTAATAGGTGTTTTAAGGGGAACTTATTGTGGTAATTTTGTGGTTTGGATGTGGGCATAGAGGCAAAGATTTGGTACAAGCAACAATGGTGGCGGTATTCTAGGATTTTTTTTTTTTTTTTTTTGACAAAGTTTAGCTACAAAATTAGTTGTAATCTTAAGTTACAACCTTACTTAATATCTTTTATTGGAGGTGAATTTTGATAAATCTACCATTGAATTACATCTTCTTCTTATATCCTCCATGCTTGCAAAATTTCTAGAAAATAAAATATTAATGGCTATGTTATCAATAAATTGTTTTAATTACAAGTTTTTGTAGTTTAAAATTATGCATAAAACATAAGCTTATAGATCATATAGTGAATAATATCTGATTGATACAAAATTTGTCATTTGTATTAAGAGTGCAAAGAACACGCAATTCAATGGTTAAATTTTTTTTTTTTTTTTTTGAGATAAAAGATAGAAGATTTTCAAAATATATAGTAATGTTTTTTATTGAGTAAGGTTGTAACCTTAGGCTTCAACCAATTTTGTAGTTAAATTTTGTCCATTTTTTTAGTGGGTCCAATAAGAAACATAAATTATACAAAAGTTAAAACAAAAGAAAATTTGAATATATCGACATTACAAAAAAGAAAAGCAAATAAATGAAGTTTTACAATTGCCTTTTATGAGGTTTTATATTTTGAAATCATTGCATGATAAATTTATTAGCAAATCCTATGAGCTACGTTATTTTAAATTTGGTGAGATCTAAATGGGTCTTTTTTTTTTTTTTTTTGAGGTTTAAGATCAACAAATTTCTACTTTTGTTGTTAGGCTTACTAAAATTTTTTATTTTTTATTTTCTAGATTTTAGATCAAATTATGTGTGTGTTTAAAAAGGTCAAGATGTTATTAAAAGGATCATATTCAAAATTATTTTAGCTAGGTTTAAAAAAAAAAGTTTAGGGTCAAAGTGTTCAAATTTCTATTGTAGGGAGTCAAAAGTTAAAAAAAAAAAATCAATTCTACCTTAGCAAAAGATCAAGATCCAATGTTTCTTCTTCTCAAGATACCCACTCTACCAATGTCACAAGTATCTTCACACTTAAGCCAAGAAAGGACCTCCCTTAGGTTGTTTAATCGAGAGCTTCTAGTTCTCTCGATATGGCTAGATTGTCTTTCCTAGTGAGGTGATTTAACCACACACTGGGGTCAAAATTAGGAAATGAGAGTGTAACGAATGACCGATGGGAAAAAGGTTTCGCAAGGAGGTAGACCAAAAAGCAGGGTTTCAAACCTAGCTCATGCCAAGAGAAAGATTCCAAACAAGTACAAAGAAGACAGTGAAAGAAGTGTATTTCAAACTAGCATGCGCTAAGCGAAGAGCGGAAAATGTGCTTTGTACCTCATATTATATATATATATATATATATATATATATACATATTACCAAATCAAGGGGTTCATTTTAACCCCTTGGACTAAATATGTTTTTAATAAAAGCAAAAAATAAAACATTTTTCAAAGTTGCTATCTTGCTAATATGAATGAAGTTTAAAGGATTTTTTTTTTTTTTTTTTTTTTTTTTTTTTTTTTTTTTTTTGTGGATATAGAAGTTTTTAGGAACTTAATGTTGTTTTTAAGCTTGCATGTAATATTTAAGGGATCGCAGTTAGACTTATTTGGAAGGTCTACATTAATAATAAAGACAACTTCAGGTACTAAAGTATTAGAAAATAAAACTTTAATTAAAGACCAGATGGGTAATAACCCCAAAACTAAAAGAGCCAAAATATAATTTACCATTATTATTATTTACTTCATAGTCTCTATATTTTTTTTCAAGCAAAAGTTCCTGAAAACCACTTATGCTTAAATTAAAAAGTGCTATTCTCACATTTAAATAATCGATAGTTTATTTATATGTGACTTAAGGGTTTTATCTAGAGATAGCTTGGAATATCCTACCAACAAAACAAGTGTTCATCTCTTTACCTATTGTCGATTACTCTGTTAGCACAAATTGTTTGGTTTATGATTTAGCGAACAGTGGCCACAAAGCTCAAGTTAGTGAGTTAAAATTATGTTGAATACATACAAAGCTTTTCTATCCAACAAGCAGTGGAATCAAACTTTGTACTATATGCTGCTACATGTTATATATTGATTTGAATTGCTAATAATATGAGCCAAGGGCTGGAGCCTTTAGATCCAACATTGTTAGCCAAAAACATCAACTTTTATTATAACAACAATAGGGTGGCATGAGAAACTGCATTGGTGAAAAAGTTAGGGCAACTAGGCAAGAGTGTTCCTCACTAATATTACTTTATCTTCTACTAATAACAACTTTTCACCTTGCAGTTATGAAATATTTTTACACAATAACGCCTATGTGTGCTCCAATATTTTTGACATGAGCGGTGGTTGTGTAATCATATATGAAAACGAGAGTTCAACTAAGACAACCAAGTATTGGCTTGCATGCATTTTTAGTGTTTGTATCATTGCATGCACCGGCACTTTTTTTTTGCTAAACTATTGTATCATTGCATGTACCAGCACTTGGTTTCAGCACGTAAGCAAACTATGGTGGAGTTTGGATAGCGTCTGCGTTGTGCGTTTGTGTTGTTTTTCTGTGGATCTCGTGTACTATTCACGGAACCTGCAAGTATTTTATTTAGCAAAAACAACTTTAAAATTGGGTCCCACGGCACTATTCACACATTTAAAAATTATTTTGCTACAGTGTTTTCAGTTTTCAGTCTTCAGCAATAAGCGGTATCCAAACAGACCCTATATCTAGTGTATGAAAAACTGTCTACTATTTTCTTTGAATTTTATTTTCTTACCTATGCTAATACAAACAGGAAATTATTATTATTATTATGGCGTAAAAACATTTTTGGTCCCTACATTTTGGGCCATTTCTCGATTTGGTCCCTAAACTGATTTTGCTCCTAGGTCAGTCCTTGAAATCAGAAAATCGATTCTATTTTGATCCCTGCCGTCAACCCACTAACAGAAAATATATACGTGGCAGACGGAATACACTGTTTCTAAGGTGGCTAATAAAAAAATATATATTTATATATATATTTAGCATTTTCTAAATGCCACATCACATTTAAATTAATAAAAAATGCCAGCTCAGAAAATTTAAACAAAAAAAAAAAAAAATCTAATTTAAAGTAAAATCATTTCTTAAAAAAAAAAAACGAAAATCATTATCTTAGTCTTTTTCTTCTTATTTCTTTAACCTCATCAGCATTTACTAATGTTAAATTCTCTGTTTTTAAAATTCTTTTTCTTTTTCTTCTTATTTCCTTAACCTTATCAAGTCTAATTCTTTTTCTAATCTCAAATGTTCTCTCTCTTCACCGTCCTTGGACGGAATCTCTCTCCATTGTAACTCCATGGCCGGAGCTCACGAGCTTGATGCGGAGAAAACAATCTGCCATGGACTGTATCTTGATGCGGTCTTGGGTCTTGGTTCGGTGGAGTTTCTCTTGAGGGTTATTGTTGGGGTTTATGCCCTAAAATCCAATTTATTGGCATGTCATAGATAATTAAATTGTTTAATTATATGAGACTATCTATAAATGAACTAATGGGACATTATCTTAGTCCATGAGATGCATAGTATGTGATTTATGTGATTTAATCACAGAAGATATAAATCACAAGTTTTTTGTAAACTCAGAATTTTAGTTCGTAGTCGGTGATGAAATTGGGTGTTTCATCTGCGAAGACTATAACATATCAACTAAGATAATTTGTCTTAATCATGGAAGTGGAGACTTCTAGTTGATATGTTGATATGTTTTAAGAGTTAAGACATATTGAATTGGACCGCTGTGAGATTTATTATTCTCCTAACGACTGTCAAATGAATAATAAATCTCACGACTTCTATTTACATCAACTCTAAATCCTGAGAGAATAATGGATCTGATCATGAGGTGTAGGTTGCTTTGATATATCAGGAGTGAGATCTATTAGTCACAGTCAAAACTTCAGTATGTTGGGCAGCCGCATTAAGTGTTGATGAACATATATTTTCAAGATAGAATTCATAATCTCTTAACGGAGACATAAAATATTCCCTTGAGATAAGTTTAATGAGTTTGGTTATTCAAGAGAGTTGGGCACAACCACTTTAGTAAAGAGTTACTAAAGTATATATTTATGAAATTGGATTTCATAAATATATGATGAATAACGTAGATGATTAAACCGGGTACTTAAGGATTAAGATGTAGTAATTTTCAAAATGGCAGTCTACATTCATGACTTTGTATTACAACGAATATTTTAATGAAAGGGTTGTATGTACAATAAAGTCTTGGGATATAATTTATAGATAAGGCTTGGAGTACAACTATATTTATATAGTGGTATTAAATATAGTTAATGATAACTTTGAACTTGTCAAGAGTTGACAGAAAAGCCCAAGGCCCATTGGAGCTAGTGTCTTATTGGTCCATTTTGGTCCCACTCCAAGCCACATACTAGAGCCCAATTGGAATGGCCCAAAAGGCTAGCCCAATTAGATAATCAGTTGTATATAAGGAGAGAAACATACAGATTTTATTAAGGCTTTTTCATGAGACTTTTCATTAAGTCTTTTATGAGAAGTTCTCATAAGGAATGAAATGGTGTATGTGAGTGTTGGACACTCTTTTATTCTCTCTTTGGAAACTGATTGAGAGACCACACATCTTGGGCATCAAGTGGAATTGGAGTGAAGATTAAAAGTGTTCCCAAGAACTTCTGATCTTCGGTTTTGAATTTCACCACATCAAGGTACGCTTTCTTGTTCTCAAACTTTGAAACTTACATAGTACATGTTATCAATTGCGAATGAAGTAGATCCGTTAATTTTCCGCTGCGTATGTTTTGTATGCGATATAAACATCTATTTTTCCAACAAATGGTATCAGAGCGGTCTTCAATTTCGAATTGTATAACATGTTTTATGAGTTTTGGAATTAGAGTTTATAGTTTCATATTGTTTGAAGATTATGCATTTAATTTTCTGCATGGTTATTGAAACTATGATTTGATAAAAACTGAGATTGATGTTATGATGTTGTTTAAATTTGAATTTAAGTATGTTAAATTGATCTTTAAGGCTATAGCATCAATGAATTTCAGTTTTGATATCATTCTTTGACTATCATGTTCGTATGTTAGTTGTTTGTTCAAGAAAAACCGTAGAAAACTGCCTTGGAAAATTTCTGGAAATTCAGTTTTCATGAGTTTCGATCAATCGAAAATTCCTTTCGATCGATCAAGTGAAACAGTGATTAGACTTTCTTAAATAGATTGACTTTTGATTGCTAGTTGATCGATCGAATTTGTTTTTCAATCGATCGAGAGGCAATTTCGATCAATCGAAGAAGTCAGATGGTCAAGTTCGAATTTCTTAATTTTTTCGATCGATCGAGGGGCACATTCGATCAATCGAAAGAAAGAAAATCAGAATTTTTCTAAGTGTTTTCACATAAAGAAAGTTTCTGTCTGAATTTTGTGTTTTCACTATTTTTCCTTACGCCTTTTTTGCGGGAAGAGCTTAGTTGCGAGATTCTCAAGAAAATGCATTTGAAGGGAATTTTGAATATTTTCTAAATGTTTTCAAATGTATAAAGTGTAAGGCAATGTGTGATGTGATTACACATGGTTCTAACTAAAAAACCTAATGAGATTAAACGTATTAGTTAAATAGAACTCTTAGTCCTAAATAGTTTGGGACTCATCTTTTAAGAAACATTCTAATGAGATTGGAATTGTTGTATGATTAAAATTCTTTAACTTAATTTATTTTAATTAGAAGTTTTAATGAGATTAAAGCTTAATTAAAAGGTATATAGTTTCTAATGAGATTAGAATACTTTATCAAATAAGTTAAGGATAGAGTTATATATAACTAATTTTTGATTCATTAGTGTTTAAGGAATCCTAAATAGTTTAGGACTTCCATTTTAGTTAGTGATTCTAATAAGATTAGAGTCTTCAACAAGTGCAAGGTTATTAGTTGTGATGGGATCACAATTATTTATGAAAAACCCAATATTTTGAGTGGGAGTATTGAAATAACCCTTTTGTTAAGTTTAATGTAATGTGAATAGATACCTTGTCTTGACTTCGAGTCTTGCATTCCATGCGGAGGGTATTTGCTTCACGAATTACAAGATTAAACTTCTTTGTGATTACGCGAATATTCGTTACGCTATAGTGACGTGACTTAGTTACATCACATTGTATTTAAACAATTAAACACATATGATGTGTAGGGTTAAAATTGTGATTAGATCACAATGATTTCATGACAATCCACTTGTTTTAAAATTTCTAGTGGGAGAGAGATACAAGGGTTAGATCTCACGGCCTCCATTATCGGTTCATAGTAGTGTGGGTAAGCACCTCGTCTTGGCGTATATGCCTCGCGATCCCAAAGGAGGGTGTTTACTTCATAGTACTACAAGATTGAACTTACCCGTTTAAAGTAGTGTGAACAAGCACCTCGTCTTGGCGTATATGCCTCGCGATCCCAAAGGAGGGTGTTTGTTTCATGGTACTACAAGTTTAAACACTATAAAGGAAGATGAAATGTGGCTACACATGATTCTAGATAATGGTGTACACTAGACTAAGTGTAATGTTAATCTCCCAAAGGAGCTATGTCATTATTACTTAGAGGCTAAAGGAAAAGCGGCAAATTATTTTTGTTTGGTAAGAGTTACCATGATAGCATTAATAATGAGAATAATTCTCACCTGATCATAGTGATTGGTATGACCTCGCTTCCGAGGAATATTAATTGTGGGATTAGGTTGTCGTTGCACCTAGTATAGTATGTTTTTTGGGTTCCATGCTATATGGTTATAGATGCAAAATATAATGTCCCTGTAATTATGTTCATAGTCTCAAAATAGAGTTGTCATAATTTTGTTCTCTAGCTACTATTTTAATTGAATCACATTAACTAAAAAATAATTTTGGACATGGTGCTTAAAGGAGTTGAAGTATATATTTATGTTTTGATTCAGCATTGTCATAATTTCCTATGCATGATGCATTGATGGAAGATAGCTTATGATATTATCATAGTCTCCATTGAAATGCTAATATGTTACATTGGCTTCTATCTCAATTGTACTACAGCATGAGATGCAAGAGTTAGTATTAGACTTAGACTTTATATTAAGTCTAAATAAGATGTTTTGGTATGAAATGTCGTGCTACTAGACGATATTCGATTTGAATCATACTGAGTACTAAGAAAGGCTTAAAGAGTTCCAATTCTACATCATTTTATGAAAATATTTTATTTTTAAAATAAATTGGAATCCTTGGATGTAGAGATTAAATGTTAATCTCATATGGATATGATCCACAAGTCCATGTTAGAATCATTGATCAATTCAGATTGTTTTGAAAATAATTTTTTTTTAATATATTTTCTGAATTGATGAGTGAGTTCTACGCAACGGAAGACATCTTAAAAGCTAAGGCTAGGATCAATATGATTTAATTCAAATTCTTAGCCTGAACCGAAAGGTAAGGGTGGTAAGAAGAAGAATTATATAATACCAAACAGTTGGGCAAGCAAGTTGCTCTAGTAGTTGCCCAAAGGAAATTAGACTCAAAAGTATGACCAAAGGAAAGTGTTTCTGATTTGGTTAAACTAAGCTTTGTCCATGATTGTTTTCTAGATGGAAATTTACATGTTTTACTTTTTAAAGAGAAAGTTTCCATCCTTTGGCATTGTATATTTTGGCACTTAAGTCTAGATCTTATTAATCTAAATTGTATTCAAGATTGGTGAAAGATGGGCTTTTAGAACCATTATTTTGTTAAATTCTCAATCTATGAATTTTATTTAGAGGATAATATGATCTAGAACTCCTTTATTGTAAAGGAATATAGTATTAATGACTTCTTTAAGTCATAACATACATAAAGGAGGAATAAGACTCTTTTAGAAATAGTAAAGTACATGAAAAGTATTTTCATTTGCTTATTTCTTTTGGAGATATACTCTAATAATTACTATACATTTTCTAAAATTGATTTCAAAAGTTTGTTCCTATGACATTTATTAAATTGTGGATTGGGTGAAAACCTAGTATATGATACTTCCACTTTTGGAGATGTCCAGCACTTGTGTTAAAAAGGAAGTCTAATAAATTGAAATCAGAAAGTAGAAAAATGTGTGTTTACGATAGGTATCCAAAAGGAATTGCATAAGATTATTTTGGTAGTCATAAAGAAGACAAGATGTTTGTAAAGTACAAATACAAAGTTCTTGATGATGACTATGTGAATAATCTTAAAGAATCATTCTAGAAGAAAATGTTAGAATTTTTTGTAAGACAACTATAAAGTACATTTAGAAATGAGATGGTTGTATTAGATACACCACAAGGTATTATTCTATATATATATATAGCTAGTACACCAGTACAATATCGTAGTGGGAGGATTGTAAATTCATACTTTTGGGATAAACTTTTGAAGTCATTCCACAAGGATATGAATTTGATCCTTGGTCCTACGTAGTGGCCATAGATGATATGAATATGAATTATTGGATCAAGGTTATGTGAATAGAATTAGATTCTATTTAAAGTCTAGAACTTGTAGAGGCACCTATTGGCATTAAGCTTATTGTTCTCAAATAGGTCTACAATAAAATGAGATTGATAGAATTGAAGGTGCAAACCTTCAAAGTCAAGACTAGTGGCAAAAAGATTTATTCAGAAAGAAATGGTTCGATTATGAAAAGATTTTTTCACTAATAGTCAAGTTTGACTCTATCTAGATTCTCTTATCTATTATATTTCATTTGGATGAAATATGGCAATGGATATCAAGAAAGTTTTTTTTAGTAGCAATCTTGAGAAAGACATCTATATGATGTACCTAGACTTGTACATAGCAAGTTGCTTAAATTCCATTTATGGACTAAAGCAAGCATATGAACCATAAAATATCATTTTTGATCAAGAAATCAAATTGTTTGATTTTGATCAAGTATTAAAAGACCTTAGGTGTATGAAAAGTTATATAAAATAATAAATCTCTTAATGTATGTTGATGACATTCTAATCATTTAGAATGATGTGGAGTTATTGTCATCAATAGTGTTTTTGTTGTCTAGTCCAGTATGATATAAAGTACTTGAGAAAAACTAGTCACATCCTAAAAATTAAACTTTGTTAAAATTCAGAAATTAGGATGTTGGGTCTATCTCAAACTGCATAAATAGATTAGATTCTAGCCAAGTATAGCATGTAATACTTCAAGAAAGGATTCTTTCCTTTTAAGTTTGAAGTTCCTTTATATAGGATTATAGTCCTAAGACATATAAAAGGAAGAGCATATTAAGACGGTTCCTTATACTATATCAATTGGAAGTCTTTATGCCATGCTATACACTAAGCTAAATATCTATTTTGCAGTGGGCATGGTAAGCAAATATCTATTTTGCAGTGGGCATAGTAAGTAAATATCAATTGAATTAAAAATCACTTAATTTAGTGGGAGTAAAGCATATACTTGTATATCTTAGGACAATGAGGGATTATATGCTTGTCCACAAAAGTGAAGTTTTGATGGTTACTGGATGTACAAATACTGACTTATAGTTTTATTGTGATTCATGAAATTAGACTTCAAGATATGTGTTCATCCTAGGTGGTGAAGATACACATTAAGCGTAAGTATTATCTCATTAGAGAGATTTGAGTACTTTAGAAGTAGTAGTAGAAAAGATAATTTATGCAATAAATCTGGCTGAAATTTGTTTCCAAGCCTTGCCTTAGAGTGATTATGAATTACTCTAAAGGGAGATGAGTGTCGGATATATGGTAAATTGTCTTTGAGGGCAAGTGGGAGATTGTTGGGGTTTATGCTCTAAAATTCAATTTATTGGCATGTCATAGATAATTAAATTATTTAATTATATGAGACTATATATAAATGAACTAATGAGACATTATCTTAGTCCATGAGATGCATAGTATGTGATTTATGTGATTTAGTCACAGAAGATATAAATCACAAGTTCTTTGTAAACTCAGAATTTTAGTTCGTAGTCGGTGATGAAATTGGGCGTTTCATCTGCGAAGACAATAACATATCAACTAAGATGATTTGTCTTGATCATGGAAGTGGAGACTTCTAGTTGGTATGTTGATATGTTTTAAGAGTTAAGACATATTAAACTGGACCGCTGTGAGATTTATTATTCTCCTAACGACTGTCAAATGAATAATAAATCTCACGACTTCTATTTACATCAACTCTAAATCCTGAGAGAATAATGGACCTGATCATGAAATGTAGGTTACTTTAATATATCAGGAGTGAGATCTATTAGTCACGGTCAAAACCTCAGTATGTTGGGCAGCCGCATTAAGTGTTGATAGAACATATATTTTCAAGATAGAATTCATAATCTCTTAACGGAGACATAAAATATTTCATTGAAATAAGTTTAATGAGTTTGGTTATTCAAGAGAGTTGGGCCCAACCACTTTAGTAAAGAGTTACTAAAGTATATATTTATGAAACTGGATTTCATAAATATATGATAAATAACGTAAAGAATTAAACCGGGTACTCAAGGATTAAGATGTAGTAATTTTCAAAATGGCAGTCTACATTCATGACTTTGTATTACTATGAATATTTTAATGAAGGGGTTGCATATACAATAAAGTCTTGGGATATAATTTATAGATAAGGCCAGTGGCGACGCCACGTTGAAGTCAGGGTGTTCCCAGGAACACCCTGACCTGAAAAAAAAAAAAATTATATATAATAATTTAAATTTTTTTATTTGTTTACCCTTAAAAAATAAAATAGGAACACCCTCAAGCAAAATCAGGAACACTCTCAAAAAATTTTATGCCAAACAAATTTTGAACTAAAATCTAAAAAAAAAAAAAAAAAAAAAAAAAAAAAAAAATCTTATGCCGGCCAAATCCAAACGTATAGCTTTCAGTCCCAAAAAAAAAAAAAAAAAATGTAAAACCTTATGATTTTACAGAACAAATTTGTTTGGATTTTACAGAGCAAGCCCAACATCAATCCTAAACAAATACCCAAAGTCCCAACCCAAACGTATTCTTAAAAAAAAAAAAAAAAACAGTAAACAACCAAAACCCAATACGAATACTCGTCCGCCTCAATTATCAAATGGTAATGCTAAAGCAAAACCTAAAATCAGAAACCCTAAAGAAAAAAACCTCATCAAGGACAACGCCTTACGCCTCCGCCTGAAATCTCATCATCAAGCACATAGGCGTGACGCGGTGACGGCGCCTCCGCCTAAAACTCGAGCAACAGAGCTTGGATCGGCATCGGAAATCGGTCCGATTGGATCAGAGCTTGCGACGCCGACTGAGAGAGAGAGAGCTCAGTGTATGCGACGCCGATCGAGTATCTCTCTCCTCTTTCAGTAACAAATTAACTTACAGTCTCTCACTATGCTGCTGCTGCCGCCGCCAGAAAGTCACCGCCACGTTGCCAGAATCCCATTTTGCCAATCTTCTTCTCCTCCCACTTATTCTTCTTCGTTAAATAACCCAGACCCTCTTTCTTTAGTTCTTGGCTTTTGTTTTGTTTTAGTTTGTCTTTTCAGTTTCTTTTGTTTTGTGCTTTTTGTTTTATGCGCTTGACAGCTTTACCCAACTTTACTTCTAACTTCAGCAGTTCAACCCCTTTATTATTATTAATTTATTTGAATAAAATAATTTATATATTGTTTTATTGTTTTGCGTGTCTAACACACACTCACGTGAAGATGAATTCAATCTTAACTTTCTTTTATTAAGTTTTTTATTTATTTCTTATTTATGTATTTTATTTTTAACTTCAGCTACGGTACACCAATTACCAAATATATCAATTTCTAATGGATTTATAATTATAATAATAATAATAATTAACAAAACCTACTACCATGTGTCATCTAAAAAAAACTTTGTATTATTAACAATAATAATTAAAAATAATATCAATGTATAATGAATTTTAAAAGATAGCATTTTAACTAAAACTTAAGGATCAAAGATATTTAAATGAGTTTTTTTTTAAGATATTTAAATGAGACGTTTTATAATTTATAAATACTTTTAGTAAATTGTGTGCGCTTTGACTTTTACTAACATAATTTTTACACTCAATCTTTACTAAATTTGAACTCTTAATAAAATAGCGGTAATCTCGAAACGGTACACCGATACTAACTGGTATCGAAATATTTCATTTCACTGGCCAAACCGGTACAGCCTCTGGTATGAAATTGACTCCCTTGCTGTGGTCTGAGACTGAGAGAGAGAGCTCTCTTTCTTTTTGAATTGATTCTCTCTCTTTAAGTCTTTATAATTATTCAATTTATTTGCCCCTATTTTTTTTTTTTTTACTTTATTCGTTGGTGTGTTACATTGTTGGTCAGTTGGAATTGGTGAGTTTGTCTTTTAGTGTATTGTGATTTGCTGTTAAGAAACACCAATTTATTTGCCCCTTTTTTTTTTTGACTTTATCCGTGGGTGTGTGCACACATGAGGTGTGTGCTAGTGTGTGCTAATGCACAGTAGATTGTGTGCTAGACGGCTAGTAGTTAGTAAAAAAAAATTAATGAAGCAACTAAATACCAATAATTAATAATTTAATTAACTAATACATTATAAAAGACAAACAAATTAAATTATTTTAGGCTAAACAACAATTAATAATTTAATAATTAATGAAACAACAATACAACAAATTATAGTTTATAAAAGACAAACAAATTAACGAAACAACTAAACAACAATAATTAATAATTTTATTAATATTTCAAATGAACTTATAATTTTATTAATGAAACAACTAAACAACAAATAATAGTTTATAATTTTTTTTTTAAGCACAAACTTCATGCCGGCCAAATCTTGAATTTCAGCCGGTATTTACCGAAACATCCCGAAACACCCGAAATAGACCGAAATGACCCGAAATTTTTTCAAAGTGAAATAGGAACACCCTGAACAAAATTCCTGGAGTCGCCACTGGATAAGGCCTAGAGTGCAACTATATTTATATAGTGGTATTAAATATAGTTAATGGTAACTTTGGATTTATCAAGAGTTGACAGAAAAGCCCAAGGCCTATTGGAGCTAGTGTCTTATTGGTCCCTTTTGGTCCCACTCCAAGCCACATACTAGAGCCCAATTGGAATGGCCCAAAAGGCTAGCCCAATTAGATAATCAGTTGTATATAAGGAGAGAAACATACAGATTTTTTTAATGCTTTTTCATGAGACTTTTCATTAAGTCTTTTATGAGAAGTTCTCATAAGGAATGAAATGGTGTATGTGAGTGTTGGACACTCTCTTATTCTCTCTTTGGAAACTGATTGAGAGACCACACATCTTAGGCATCAAGTGGAATTGGAGTGAAGATTAAAAGTGTTCCCAAGAACTTCTGATCTTTGGTTTTGAATTTCACCACACCAAGGTACGCTTTCTTGTTCTCAAATTCTGAAACTTACATAGTACATGTTATCAATTGCAAATGAAGTAGATCCGTTAATTTTCCGCTGTGTATGTTTTGTATGCGATACAAACATCTATTTTTCCAACAGTTTTCACGTGAGAGGCTTGTTGGTGGAGGTAGCAGCACATCTATTCCCGATCTGCCATGGACGAGCCACCCCAAGCCTTATCTCCTCCGCCTACGGCTTCACATGTGGTCCGATATTCCTCTCCTTTTTTTGTTGGGTAAAAGCAATTTTAGCTTAGCTAGAAAGAGAAGGAAGTACCTGGGAGTAAGATTTGGGAGTTGAGGTCGATGATTTGGTGAGCGAGAGCAGAGAAATCGTGATTGGGTTGTTTGATTTTATGGGTTTTTTGTGTGTTTGTTTCCCAAGAAAATTTCTGGGTTTATGGGTTACTGGAGATTGGGTTGGTTACTGTGTTTATAGGTTTGTTTCTCGGGTTTATTTATGGTTTGGTTTCTTGGATTTATTTTTTGTTTTTCTAGATTTGATGGAGATTGGATTTGGTTGCTGGATTTGGATTTGGGGTTTGCTAGAGATTGGTTTGGTTGCTTCTTGGACTTGGGAAGAACATGAAGAATATTTCTAGTTAGTATTTAATTTAATTTTTTCTTCTTTTCATTTATGTTCTTCTAATATGGGTTTGAGTTCTTGGTAGCTGGGTTTGTGTTATTGTGATTTGAGTTCTTGGTTTTTGGGTTCGTGTTCTTGTGATGGGTGAGTTCTTGGTTTGTGTTCTTGTGATTTGAGTTCTTGGTTGCTGGGTTTGTGTTCTTGTGATGGGTTTGAGTTCTTGGTTGCTGGGTTTGGTTTGTGAAGAACATGAAAAACAAGCTGAAGAACATGAACAACATTATGAAAAAGAAATTTTAATTAAATTTAAGGTTTTTCTTTAAATTTTTTTTTATTTTCTGAGATAGCTTTTAAAAAAAATTAAAATGCTAATGTGGCATTTAAAAAAGGCCAAATAAAATATTTTATTATTATTTTAATAGCCATGTCAGCATTTAATGTGCTAACAAGGCACTCCGTTTGCCACATCAGATTTTTCTGTTAGTGGGATGACGGCAGGGACCAAAATAGAATCGATTTTTTGATTTCAAGGACTGACCTAGAAGCAAAATCAGTTTAGGGACCAAATCGAGAAATGACCCAAAATGTAGGGACCAAATCGAGAAATGACCCAAAATGACGCCTATTATTATTTTAAAAAAGCAAAAGGGAATAAGGAAAATTGAATGACTTTGCAACTAATAGTCTAAAAAGTCTAGTTAATATAACTTTTGAACAAGCTTACCGGTATCACTCTAGAATCTAAATAAGAGTTATAGAGATCCTAAGGTACAGTTAGTTAAGTCGTTCATCTTGTCTTTCTCAAAAAAAAAAAAAAAAAAAAAAAAATGTCGTTCATCTTGTATTACATATATATCTCTCTTTCATCCTCTCCTCTCTTTTATTTATGTTTCGAAATGGCATGGCCTAAGATAAAGCAAAGGTCAAATATAACAAAGACATCATAATAATAAGATATTAACACGATTAATCTATAATAAATTTGAAAAAACCATAAAAAAAAATGTTGTAAGAAACACTCATTCAAAAATGACAGAAAAATGAAATAGTAGTAGTACTAGTTAAGAAATAATAAAAGTGAAATACTGTGAAATTAGTGTTAATTACTAACGTTATATACATGCCCAAGATAAGCAAAGGTCAAATTAGGAACAAATATATCAGAATTGATATTAACATGATTAATCTAATAATTTGAAAAAATCAAAAAAAAAAATGTTGCATGTAAATCATTCAGAAAATGACCCAAAGAATGAAATAGCACTAATAAAGAAATGATAAAAATGAAATACTGTGAAATTAGTTTTTTTTTTTTACTTTCTATTAAAAAAAAAGTTAATCTAGATTGGGGAGAAGCTCCATCTCTTGCCCAACGATGTCTTAGATGTTGCTCTTCTAGATAATCTCCTTCTTTGAAATGCAACAAATGACATAATTATCCTGCAATAACAACAACAATAAAAACATTTAGGGAGACGTTTAACCGATATTGAAAATTTTGCATTGTGTATTTTTTTATTTTTTTAAATTATTAAACATGAAAATTAGGAAATCAGCAAAAAATCCATGGCTGTTTATTCCATAATAAATAAAATCAAATAACTTTGGACAATATACAACATTAAGCAATTCAGCATCATTAAGAAAAAAAAAAAGTGGGTCACCATAATTGTAATTAACCAAATAAAATGGGAGAGAATAAGCATTTAAAGTCGGACTCGATCATATAATCAATTATGTGTAGAACTTATGTATCAACACCCAATTCCTAGAATATGTTAAAGTTCACACTCATCTATTCTCAGGTGCATCCTTTGCTAGACAATATTTCAAACGATATTTCAAAGAAACTCAAGAAACAGAGCAATATGGATTATAAATATAAAATATCAAGAAGAAGAAGAAAAAAAAAAAAAAACTTACATGATTAGTCATGTTTGCAAACTCCTCGTCAAGTCAGTATTTGAAGAAGATAAAAATATAGCTTGACGGGCCCTGTAAAATGGGCTTGACGGATCCAAGTCGGTGGGTCGATAAAGGGCAAGCCCAACTTGTTCAAATGTCCATTATGAATAGATGTAGCAAAAACCCTAGATGGAAAATACTTGCGACACACACTTAATCGCCATGGAATCCCAAGGTAAATGGAATCCTAGCACGACCAGGATTCCGGAAGATACATGCAGATCTTCTCTACAAGGAAATATCTTGTTAATCACGTTTGAAACTATGCAAGTAGAGTCCTACAAGGAAAAGACTTCCACATCAAGGAAGAGGTGTTAACCTTCTACTATAAAAGCCCAATACTCTCACAAATCGAGGTACGCATAATTAACCCCTCTCTAGCACTCTAGAGTTGTGAGAATAGTTCTAACTTGACCTTTGGAGGATATTTGGCCGGCACCACACCGGTGCTCTCTGCTAGGTCTTCTCTTTTTCATTGTGCATGTATTCTTTTGAACGTGTGAAGACTGTGTAGCTCACTGGTGATTTTTACGGCATCATCAGTTGGCACTGTCTGTGGGAAACGATCGAATTCGTTTTCTGATTCTAAAGCCATAACAAACGCTTCCCGGATAAAA
Organism: Notholithocarpus densiflorus; assembly: GCA_030021035.2. Classification (NCBI taxonomy): domain Eukaryota; kingdom Viridiplantae; phylum Streptophyta; class Magnoliopsida; order Fagales; family Fagaceae; genus Notholithocarpus; species Notholithocarpus densiflorus. Next base: position 6,597 of record JARYZH020001109.1, on the reverse strand, counting down.
GAGTTGCATGGTACTGACTCGCTTGATGACGACAACGAACAACGTTTAGGGAGACGAATCTCGCACAACCACCCTTGAGAGGCAGGTTCAGACCTTAGCCACTGCCGTGGAGCGCCTCACTAAGGAGAACCACGATCTGGAGGAGCAATTATGCCAGAAAAATGCAGGTCACGGCACCCAAGAGCAGGACCAAGAAGGCATCAGTGCCGATAGAAGAGAGCAAGGGGGGCCAGAGGGCAGTAACGTTTCGAGTAGACCAGAGCGACAAAATTTGAGCATGCCATCCCTCACGGATGTAACCCCACCACATGTCGCCGCGGAGATGCAGGCGATGAAGGAGCAGATGGAGGTCATGATGAATGCCCTCAGGGGGCGGGTGTCCAGCGACCTTGACAATCTGGTCAATTGCACCGACTCGCCATTCACTGCGGCCGTCAACTCCTTCCCTCTACCATATAAGTTTCGCATGCCACAGATCGACAGTTATGACGGGGCGAAGGACCCTCTCGACCACCTGGAAACCTTCAAAACTTTGATGCACCTTCAAGGGGTAGCAGATGAGATCATGTGTAGGGCCTTCCCTACAACGCTGAAGGGTGCTGCGAGAATTTGGTTCAGCCGGTTGACACCTAACTCCATCAGTACTTTCAAGGAGCTAAGTGCCCAGTTCACTTTGCACTTCATTGGAGGGCACAGGTACAAGAACCACTACTCGTCACCCGCGCACCCACAAGCCAATGGACAAGTTGAAGTCACGAACCGATCATTACTCAAGATCATCAAGATCCGGCTCAAGGGGGCAAAGGGTATCTGGCCGGACGAGTTACCAAGCGTGCTATGGGCATACTGAACTACAGTAAGAACACCCACTGGAGAAACGCCGTTTCGACTAGCATACGGAAGTGATGCTGTCATCCTAGCAAAGGTAGGTCTCACGAGCTACCGGGTATGAAACTACGTCGAAGATAAAAACAAAGAGGCCATGTGCCTTCAACAAGACCTGGTGGACGAAGTAAAGTCAACAGCGGAGCAAAGGTTAGCACGATAACAGAATCTCATGGCGAAACACTACAACTCCAAAGTCATGCATAAAGACTTTCAGGTCGGAGACCTGGTACTACGGAAGGTAATGGGCGCTACTAGAGACCCTTCGCAAGGAAAGCTCGGCCCCAACTGGGAAGGACCTTACAGGATCACGTCATGGCTAAGAAATGGCACCTACCACCTCGAGACACTGGACGAACAAAAGCTGCAGCATCCATGGAACCCGGAGCACCTACGGAAATACTACCAGTAGAGAGAGAACATGATGAAGAGCAACGACGCTCCCCAATTTTTCAATTTATTTAATTTTACTACTACTACTAGTTTTACTTTGACAAATTTTGTTACAATGTTTTTTATGTGCCTTTTTATGCCCAAGGGGACAAGTACTTTTCTACAAATGCATGGTTTTTAATTAATAAGAGGAATATTCAGACACAACTCTTTTTTCTACCTGAATACTTAGTCCACGAGGTGGACGGACCATCCCACAAGGATGGAAAAATGCGCAGTCCAAAAAGTGGACGGATCATCCAAAATGATGAAAAACGTAAGTCCACAAAGTGGACGGATCAACCAAAAAGGATGAAAAACGTAAGTTCACAAAGTGGACAGATCATCCAAAAAGGATGAAAAACGTAAGCCCGCAAAGTGGACGGATCATCCAAGAAGGATGAAAAACCTAAGTCCGCAAAGTGGACGGATCATCCAAAAAGGATGAAAAACCTAAGTCCACAAAGTGGACAGATCATCCAAAAAATATGAAAAACATAAGTCCACAAAGTGGACAGATCATCCAAAAAGGATGAAAAACCTAAGTCCGCAAAGTGGACGGATCATCCAAAAAGGATGAAAAACTTAAGTCCGCAAAGTGGACGGATCATCCAAAAAGGATGAAAAATATAAGCCCGCAAAGTGGACGGATCATCCAAAAAAATGAAAAACGTAAGTCCACAAAGTGGACGGATCATCCAAAAAGGATGAAAAACGTAAGCCCGCAAAATAGACGGATATCCAAAAAGGATGAAAAACGTAAGCCCGCAAAATAGACGGATCATCCAAGGAGGATGAAAAACATAAGTCCACAAAGTGGACGGATCTTCCAAAAAGGATGAAAAACATCCCGTCCTTAAAATGGATGGATCATCAAAAAAAGGCTGAAAATTCCAGTACATAAAGTGGATGATCCGTCCACGAACAATGTGATTTTGCCAAAATGGACGGATCTATCTAAAAGATTGATTTCATCACGAATCATATAGCCAAAATCACAAAAATAGTAAAAATTGTTTAATGCCCAATAAAGGGAATGTTATACATACCATAAATAACGGATGAAATTAAAACAGTAGTTCTCAAAATTATTACAATTTCACAAAAAACTAACTAATCCTCAATATTTACATCTTTCTCCTACTCGGGCTGACGGATATCATCCCCTACAGCTTGGACTTGACCTTGAGCATTTTGCACCTGGGCTGACTTACCGTTGCCTTGAGCTGCGTCTTCAGCAAAAAGGTCCTCAGTATTCTCCGAGGCGACAGGCATGACGAATGGCTGGCCTTGGTCATCAACTTTGATATTGGACACGTCCAAATCCGGGTAGGCTTCCTTGACTTGACGGAGAGCGTCATCAAAACCCTCCAGAAATGAATCTCCCAGCTCGGACAGCAAGGCGTCGGAATCACGGTATTCACGGATCGTCACCTCCTTAGACTGACGGAACTGATCCTTCAGGACCTTGATTTCCTTATTCTGGTCGTCCAAAGCTTTCTTTGCTTTCTCCATTCCCTGCTCAAGCTCCTTTCTCACTTTCTCTGAAAGATTAAGTTTCTTTTCCATAGTGGACTTCTAGGTTTTGAGATGACTTAATTCATCCTCCGTCGCCTCTGCTTTTGCTCGCACACGCTCCAGGGATGTTTCATGGAGAAGGCACTGTCCTATCAGCCCTTTCATCATAACCATTGCCTAGAAAGAGAGGTGGGTTAAATTTGAACTAGAAAAGAGGACGGATGGATAATGGACGGAAAAAATTACCTATGCTATGCTAAAGAGCCCCGTCTCCCCCATTGCCTCGATGGAGTGATTGCCTAAGTCCTCATAGTCCTTAGTTGTCAAGATGGACGTCAGCATCTCCAAGGCGTATTTGGGGTCTTCTCGGAGAAGGACGGGTGCCTTCTTCTGAGGGGATGACGGCCCCTTCATCAGGCCTTTTCCAACTCCATGCTTGGGTGGAACCGTTTTCGCCCTTACCGACTCCAGACCCACGACGGTTTCCGCAGGGATCTTGGGCTTCTTGGGGACACGATCTTGTTTGGATTGAATTTTTCTCTTAGTTGACGGGTTGTTTGAGCCCGTCCCCTTTGGTGCTGGACTACCGTCTTCCATCTTCTTGGCAGTCTGTGCCTTAATCATTGCTTTCCTTTTGGCAGCGTCCGTTTCTGTAAGGAAAGACGGACGAAGTTAGATATATGGTAAGGACGGATATCAAGTGTAATGACGGACTTACGTTCGCGCACTCGATTTTCGTATTTAATGGCCTCAGGGGTAGGCTCTGGTCCTTCATAGTACCAGTAAATAGTGTTTAAAGTGACTAACTTAGCCCAAGTCCTTTCCTCTGGCTTGGTCTTGTTGAAAATCCTCTCCAGGAAGCTCCACTCCTCAAGATTGATCTGCGGACGCCGTCGAACTGCAGAAAGAGGACGGGTAAAGAAAGAAATGAAAGCAGAAAATAAAATGACTCATGCATTAGGACGGTTGTATACCAGACGGATGCAATATTCCCCAAGTAGTGTTGACTGGCATAAACTCTGTGTCCCCTGGACGGCCCATCCATTCATTCCCCTCTAGGAAGAAAAAACGACTCTTCCAGTTCCTATTGGAGTCTGGGGTCTCGTACACGAGCCTCAACAATGGACTTCTAGGTATGAAGCTATACATGCCCCTTGATTTATCTATCTCATTTGGACGGTAGCAGTTGAGGAATTCTCGTACCGACAACTTCCTAGCACCGTCCGACATGACCCCATACAGGACCTCCACTGCCAGGAAGACCCTCCAGGCGTTTGAGGATACCTAATTGATGGACAGGCCTAAATGGTGGAGCAATTCACGATGAAGGGAACTCAAGGGAAACCTGAGCCCAGCCTTCAACATCTGCTCGTATACCCCGACACTTTCCAAACCTTCATAGTAACATTTCTCCGACATGTATGGCAAACGGACGGAGATGCTCTCTAGTATCTGAAAGTGGGCCCTAAATGTTTTGAAGTGTGTCTCTTTAATTGAGGAAGTAAAATGATTTACTGACCACTCGGGTAACATGACGAACTGCCTAAGTCCATCAAGACCCACAACGGGCTGAATTTAGAGGTCATCGTCTAGTCCGTCATTAGAACCCTCTTCATCACTCATATCCAAACCCTCATTCCTTGAGGACGGTGAAGAAGCAGACGGGCTCCTCTTTTCACTGGGACTGTCATGGTCTTCGTGACCTGACGGGTACACTTCCTCGTAGCTCGCCCCGTCACGGACATATGACTGGTGACTTGACGCACTAGACATTGCCTACACGTGATGACAAAAACCTAAGACTAGGACGGGTCGAGAAAGGGTGATGGTGGTATGAAGTCTAGGAAAATAAAGGGTATCTAAAAAGAAAAGAAAATAAAGGAAAAGGTTGTGAAAAAGAGAGCACTTACCGAGTTAATAAGTCAACGGAGGAAGGGCGACGATGACGGATGCAGCGACTAAACAGGGCGGTCTCTGACAAGAATGACGGATTGCGCTCTGACAATATGTTTCAGCTGAAAATGAAGAAATGAAGGAAGGTAAACCCTGATATTTATAGAGGAAGTGCACGGAAGACGAAGCGACGCTTCGATCCGAGATAAAATCCAATCAAAGGACGACACGTGTCATGCGCCATAACGGCTTCCGGACAACCTGTCAGATGTTTTGCGCAGTTGACGGCATTCGCGCTAAAACCGTCGACCCACTGGTCTGTTGAACCGTCATCCCATTTATTTTGCACCGTCACCCCACTGGTCCTGTCTCTCAATGATGACGGACTCGTAAGGTGAAAGGGGCAACTGAAGTGGATAAAAATATAGCTTGACGGGCCCTGTAAAATGGGCTTGACGGATCCAAGTCCGTGCGCCGATAAAGGGCAAGTCCAACTTGTTCAAAGGTCCATTATGAATATATGTAGCAAAAACCCTAGATGGAAAATACTTGCGACACACACTTAATCGCCATGGAATCCCAAGGTAAATGAAATCCTAGCACGACCAGAATTTCGGAAGATACATGCAGATCTTCTCTACAAGGAAATATCTTGTTAATCACGTTTGGGACTATGCAAGTAGAGTCCTACAAGGAAAAGACTTCCACATCAAGGAAGAGGTGTCAACCTTCTACTATAAAAGCCCAATACTCTCACAAATCGAGGTACACATAATTAACCCTCTCTAGCACTCTAGAGTTGTGAGAATAGTTCTAACTTGACCTTTGGAGGGTATTTGGCCGGCACCACATCGGTGCTCTCTGCTAGGTCTTCTCTTTTCATTGTGCAGGTATTCTTTCGAGCGTGTGAAGACTGTGTAGCTCACTGGTGATTTTTACGGCATTATCAGTATTCATGCATAGTCCACCTTCCCGTGCCAGTGAAGCCATTCTTAGCGACAAAACTGAAACTTCGCTTAGACCCATAGTGTATCGTTTTGCTATCATCATAAAGCCCTTCGTCCTTTTGACTTCTCCAGGTTGCAAAATGTGTAGATCTCTCGACATGCTTATTTTTCTTCTTCAGTTTGGTGTAAAAATAGACACGGTCCATATGGGTTTGTTGAAAAATCTTCATCCACGTGCTAGGATCCCCAAAAACATCACAGTCGACGATAACATTCATCGAGTCCTCGAAGATTGTCTTTCCTAGTGAGGTGATTTAACCACACACTGGGGTCAAAGTTAGGAAATGAGAGTGTAACGAATGACCGATCAGGAAAAAGGTTTGGCAAGGAGGTAGACCAAAAAGCAGGGTTTCAAACCTAGCTCATACCAAGAGAAAGATTCCAAACAAGTACAAAGAAGACAGTGAAAGAAGTGTATTTCAAACTAGCATGCGCAAAGCGAAGAGCGGAAAATGTGCTTTGTAACTCATATTATATATATTACCAACTCAAGGGGTTCGTTTTAACCCCTTGGACTAAATATGTTTTTAATAAAAGCAAAAAAAAAAAAAATTAAACATTTTTCAAAGTTGCTATCTTGCTAATATGAATGAAGTTTAAAGGAACCTTCTTCTTCTTCTTCTTCTCCTTCTTCTTCTTCTTCTTTTTTTTTTTGAGATACTAAATAGTTTTAACACACACACACACAGGGAGAAGGGAGAAGGGAGAAGATTTTTAAAGAAACTTACAGTGGTGTATATCCAAAAGGGCCTAATATTTTTAGGAACTTAATGTTGTTTTGAAGCTTGCATGTAATATTTAAGGGATCGCAGTTAGACTTATTTGGAAGGTCTACATTAATAATAAAGACAACTTCAGGTAC
>JARYZH020001108.1:0-40936 GCA_030021035.2 Notholithocarpus densiflorus | reverse complement strand
AAAAAAAAAAAGTCTTTCCTGGAAAGAGTAGAAGAATTTTTAATACTCTTTGAAGACAGCTAAATTAAAAAGGATATTAGTCTTTCTTATAAAGTTCAAAAGAAAGTTTAATATTCTTTAAAAACAAAGCTAAAAGTCAAAGAATTATTAATATTCTCTGAAATCCCGCATGTAAGCAACATTCAACCAAAGTTTTGGGAATTTTGTTGAAAATGGGTCATCTTCCTTTTCCCACTTACATTTGCAAACATTCCCTAAAGTCTACTCACAGTGATTCACTCTTTTTCAACTCAAAAGAAAAAGAGACTTCTAGTCTTTTACAAACCAAAGACCCATGGTCTTTTACAATCAAAGGCCTATGGCCAACTTTTACAACTTATTGTCATTGGAACTTGGGTTGTTACTCTTCCCCACTTTCCCACCCCACCCCCCAGAAAAATAGTCTTAAAAGACTACCAAATTGGGTTCCTTACTTTAGTTCCATGTTGAGTTTAAAGGTTTCTCTAAAAGAAACCACAATCTGGGTTGGAATTTTAATAATCCCTCTTAAAAGACTCAAATTAATGTTTAAATCATTGACATTTTAGATTTGTAGAATTGTGAGATTTAAGATCCTGATCAAGATTTTAGCAACCCCCAGACTTAACCTTAGAATGAGAATTCTCTTTTGGATTTCATATTTGTAATTAGCTAGTTTACCTTAGATTGAGAATTCTCTTTTGGATTACATATTGTAAATTTGTAGTTAGCTAGTTTTTATATGCTAACTAGCTTAACTTATTTTGGATTTGGAATTTAGAATTTGGAAAACATTTTCCATATGCATAGATAATATTTTGGTACTTCGTTGCTAATTAAACATGTACTGAATTTTTTAGATACATTATGTCAAAAGTTAAATATATTTTGTTTTGTTAGAATGACATAAGAACGATGTAGTCAGGGGCGGCGCTAAAGCAAATTCAGGGGGTTCAAATGAACCCCCTGACTTCAAAATAAAAAGCTATATATATAAAATATATATTTTTTGTTAGCTTAATACTTTAATTTATTTTTAAAAATATTTTTTTTCACACTCTGACTTAAATTTTGCACATCTTTATTACAAGTATTTTCGACTTTAAGAATAAGGAGTAAGTTTTTTTTTTTTTTTTTTTTTTTTTTGAGAAACCGAATAAAGAGTAAGTGTTTGTGAATTGTAAGTGTAATTTTTTTTTTTAATAAATTTATATTATATGTGTGTGAGTGTGTTTAATAATAATTGTGTAAATTACTTTTTGTTATAATGTTACGTATTTGTGTAAATTATGATGTGTGTGGAAGTTTGTTTATACAATATAAATATAATATAACTTTATATAATTTAATAGTTAAGAAATAGAGAGGGTTTTTTTTTTACATGTGTGTGTATTGTTATCATATTATAATAAATTTTTGTAATAAAGTAGTAAAATTCAAGAAAACAATTGTAAAGTTAATGATTGTTCAAGCATTACCATCGCACACCCTTGGTGCGATGGTCACTCCACAAGTATAAGTGCTTGTGGGGTGTAAGGGGCAAGGGCCGAGATTCAAGTCTCCAAGAGGGAATTTCGCACACATATACACTTAGATTAAGCTGTATAATTTATGTATGAATAAGTGTGATTGTGTGCATTAATAATTAATATGGAGCCAATGAGTTGAAATTAGTCATTTAGTCTAAAATATTTTTATGAAAACAAAGTCAAATAGATAATAACAACTGTATGAAGATAAAAATGTTAGACAAATTTAATAAAATAAAATGATTATAGACTCATAGCTACCCACATTAGCAATAGATATTCATAATGAACTATCATGTAACATTCAAAATTTGAAAACTTGTAGAATAAAATTGTAAAACTTTATGTATTATTATTATTATTTTTTTTTCGATAATTCAATATATTCAAGTTTTCTTTTTATTAAAATTTTGTAGTGACCCCCCTAAACAAAATTCCTGGAGCCGCCATTGGATGTAGTGCGTACAAATTACATTTTATGATGCAATTTTTTTTTTAATGGATGAATTTATATTTTAAGTGATTATATAACATACAAAATCACTATCAATAGGTTTTTTGCTTAAAATCTGAAAATTGGTAGGATCTTACGATCCACGATCCGATCCTGCGATCTACGATCCTACTTACCTCCCACGATCCTACGTAGGAACCTGATTTTGACAACCTTGGTATAGAGGTACAAAATGCCAGGCCAACGTAGTACATCATTTGAATAATTGGCTTGGCATGGCTATGCATGTGAAAAACCTTTGACACAAAAATCAGAGTAGGAAATGAAAAACCATTGCTAAAAAACCACTGGTGTATCTATTCATCGGCAGAGCCTCTGGTAATCTTGCAGCAGTGTTATTGCTCCTCGCAGAATGTCGCAATTAAATTCTATTGTTGTATGTATTTTTTTTATTATTGTCATATTATAATTCTATGTTGTAGACAGTGTTTCTTTTTATTTTTTATTTTAATTTTTTTATAATTATAAATATCTATTAGAGAATATCAACTTGTATATGAAAAAATTTAGAAAGAGAGAGAATAATAGAAAAATTAAAAAGACCAAATGGACCGAAGTTAGATTATATTGTTCTACATATTATTTTATTATTGACATATTATAATTCTGTATTGTAGACCGTGTTTCTCTTTTTAATTTTTTATAGTTATAAATATCTATTAGAAAATATCAATTTAGATATGGAAAAATTTAGAAAGTGAGAAAATAATAGAAAAAATAATTGAATCGCAGATACGATCTCTTCATAATTTTATTATTAGTAATATAAAAAACACAATGACAAGTTTGTATTAAAAAAAACCCAAAAGAACACGAAAATTATAAAAATAATTAGAAAATAATGAAATAATACAATAAAGAGATAACAATGAAATTAATTATACTGATGTTCAAATATGTATTATAACAATTCTAGATTATATAGAAAGACTACATTATTTTGTAAATGCATGTATCACTAATAGAATTTTCCTAGCAATATTCATTACAGTTGTTTAAGCAAAAATGTTTTTTTCAAATTTAAAATTAAAAAAATCCTATTTAAGATAGATTTTGTCACAAAAAAGATTTAGTCAATTAGTCATATTATCAACCAATAAGAAAATGTTTGCAAAACCTAAATATAACAACTTAGTTAGTAGTTTTGTGTCTCAAAAAACAAGAAGAATGGTTTAAATGAAAAAATATATAATTTAAAAAATTAAATAAATATTATTTACTTAATATTTAAATACTATAAAAAAATATTTTAAGTAAAAGTGTATTAAGTCGATCATAGTTCTATTTTTAAATCTGAAAGTTAAAAAAAAAAAAAACAATTAAAACCATTTGTATTGTTCTTGACATACTAGGGTCTATGATATAATAAACATCCCTTGTAAAAAATTTGTGTCATGGTTTTACTACATAGGGTAAAAGAAATAAGTTAATCAAGTAATTTGTGAACAAGCTTGAGTTTGTTTAACAAGAAAATGATCCAAATTTGAACATGTAATCTAGTTTGGTAATAAGCTTGAACTTGGCTCGTGTTTGAAATAAAACTAAATTAACTTTTAATACTTGGCTTAGATCAGCTCATTTATAGCTCTACTCGTAAACATCTCTTATAAGAGATATCTTGACACCACCTGCCCCCCATTCTTCATCCCCTCTCTCCCATTCCTTTTTTCCTTCTCACTCTCCTTTTTCAGTTAGTCCTTTACTCCTTTCCCATTCACATCAAAAAATAATGTAATCTATAACGACCTTGTAAAGTTGTAATTTACAACTATGTATTTTGTTGGCTTTTATTCCGTGCCAAATTTGATTGTAATTATGTTCAATCTTTTGTACCCTGTATTTCATGTGGGTTTTTATTTGTAAGGGTTATGTGTGAGAGAAAGAGAGTGTGAAGACTTAAGGCTAATTGAAGACTAAAGTTGTTTTCGCGGGTAGCTCGCGAGTAAGCTTCCTGCGAAGTGATGCATGTGCCTTGCACATGACTGGAATGCGAAGAGTCAGGATAGGATGGAGATAGCTGGTTTTCGCGAGTGTTTCGTGGGTAAGGCCTTCCTGCGAGACACTTGCGAAACATTCTGTTTTGCTAGATTGTCATTTCTGATACACTCTATCCTTACCCACACTATATATACCCCTATTACCCACATGTGTTGAAGAGTGCTTCTGAGAGAAAACCCTAGCTACAAACATTGAGAGTTAGAGATTGTAATACCCACAATTCTCTACACAATTACTTGTGGATTTTCCTCAATTCCTACCTCTCCATTTCCATACCATTGAGAGGTTGATAGCCCAAACACTTACCACACCCTTTCAGAGTGTCAAGTGAGGTTTTGGTGTTGCTGGGAAGTATTGGAAGAAGCCAGGCTTTGGCAGATGCAATAGGGCGTATTGCGGGATCCGGAGAGCTAGACAAGACACGGTTCTGAAAAGCCTTGTTGGAGTAGGAGCTTAGAGGGCTTAAGTGCATTGGGTAAACTAGGCTTGGAGGGTCTTTTGCTATTTGTGTATCCCAACTGATTGTCTAGTAGATCGATTACTGCTTGGAGGGCGGCAGAGAGGTTTTACGCCGAGTACTTCGATTTCCTCTTCGATAACACATCGGTGTGTTATCTTGTGTTTGCATTCTTCTTTCCTACTCTTTTACGTTTCATTTTACTGCTGTGTTATAATGATTATGGGTTAGAGTAATTTGTTTGTTTATCCGCTTGCATTTACTTTTTTCTGCACTTTGTATAAGTTAGAGTAAAATCAATCGAGCCGTAATCTTTAATTTGGGGGTCTAAACAGCTCTTGTATTTTAACACATTTTTGAGCTTTCAGACCCCACCCCAACTATGTAGATATTGTTCACTTTGGGGCCCATACCCCTCATGGTTTTGTTCTCCCCCAAATCACATAGCAGTGGGGAAAAGACCTCTACACATTAGAGGGAGGTCACTCCTTATAAACACATCCACATGTGCTTCCCTAGGTTATGTGAGATTCCATGGATTGCAAGACCCCACTTTTGGGTCTCTACAATCCACCCCCTTACGGGCACACATGTCCTCTCGTGTGGGGCCCATACTTCCGGCTAGGGCATGGCCCTCACGGTTTTATTCTTCCCCAAAGCACACAATAGTGGGGGAAAAGACCTCTACACATTAGAGGGAGGTCACTCCTTATAAGCACATCCCCATGTGCTTCCCTACAATTCACCCCCTTACGGGCATGGCTCTGATACCATCTGTAACGACCCCGCCCCAACTGTGTAGATTTTTTTGGCTTTAGGGCCCATATCGCTCACAGTTTTGTTCTTCCCAAAACACACAACAGTGGTAGAAAAGGCTTCTACACATTAAAAGGAGGTCACTCCTTATAAGCACATCCTCATGTGTTTCCCTAGGCGATGTGAGATTTCATGGATTGCAAGACCCCACTTTTGGGTCTCTACAATAAATAATGTGAGGAACATCTTAGGGTTATGACTAGTCATAGAGTTAAGGTAAACAATGGGAGATAGCTAGCTTGCTTTAGCTATGAAGAATCAATTCATGTGATATAAAATTGATTTTACACAACCCAAAAAACTATTAAAACCATGACTACTTATAATAAATAGTTTTGAGTAATAAACACAACCTTTCTTGGCCGCTCTAGGAATTTTTTTGAGGGTGATCATTAAGAAATTTAAATTATACACAATCTAATAAAATGAGAACTTTATATATTGAGAAAAAAAAACCCAAATACATAAAGTCTTACAATTTCCTTCTACGAGTTTTTTTATTTTGAAAACGTTACATGATAGTCTCATTATCAATGCTGTAAGTTACATTTATTTCATAATATTTCTTGTTTTTTGTTTTTTGTAAAGGCCTATTATATTGCTAAGGGTATCAAAGTTTAAGGGCAAAATTTGGCTACAACTTTAGTTATAGCCTAAGGCTACATCTATCACTAAACAAACTAAGATGACTACTGTAAGGACTGGGTTTGAGCACTATTCCTAAGGGCTAAGTGAATTCGAACCCAACAAGCCTAATACAATAAATTTGTAGAGAGTGGGTAGAAGAACTGGGCATTAATGAGTATAATAACAGCTGAAGATGATTTAAAGGATGAATAAGTAAAACAAATATGGACTTGAACAAGCAATTCAATCCTTGGCACTAGTCCGAGGAGCTTCAACTTATTATTTCTTGAGTGACGGTGACAATGGTTACAAAGTTAGTTCAGATTGCTACAGTGTTTTCTCTGGTAAAATCTCCCATCCTCTTTTCTTAGAGCTCCTTCTTCCTTATGTACTACTTTCCTCCTTCATCTCCACCATACACGTGCAGGTCAAATCTGCTGTTGTTGGTCTTTGTCACATCAACCTCCTCCCAAAGCTTTTAGGTAGTAGCTGTGAGTCTGAAAAGCCACTGCTTAGGTATCATTTTCATATTAATGCGGCTAGAGTGTTAGTTGTGGAGCATTTAATGTGGAGGCAGGAGCTTTTCCTGGAATTGCTCTACCGCCATGCCCTAGCGTCCTTACTTGCTGTACTTATCTTTTTCTTTAGAGTGCTTTGGAAGATTGTCTTTGTCGGTAAATCACTTTTCTTCTACCTCAGCCTTGGCTAGCCGAGGACAGAGTTGTCCTCGACACGGTTTCCTAGGTTGCCATGATCTCCACTGTCTTCTTCATATGTGATTATGGGTCTCGGCATGGGCCTCAGGCCCAGTACAAAAGGCAGATATATATCACTAGGCTTTATGACCCCACAATAGCCCCTTAAAATCTTGCTTTTCGGCTCCTCGGGAGGAAAGAAAGATTTTGATATCCTCAGCCCACCTTGTTTATAGTTACACCCCTTCTATCTGAATTCCCAAATGCCTTTTTACCTTCTCGAGGCACGCTCCTGACGCTTCGGCGTTCAGAGCGCACCCTCATTAAATTTTGACGGCACTTCTGTCCCCCACGTTCAACGGCACGATGCAAATCTAATGGTAGAGGATTTTTTGGGGTTACGAGCGAGAATTTTCCCACTTGTAACTTCTGTGCCACTATAAATAGCTTTTCAAATCAACTCATTTCCCTACTTCCAACAATCACACAGTTCTAGAGTTCATACACTGAACCTGTCACTCTCTCTCACTCACTTGTGCGTCTACAAATACCAAAAATTTGTCCGAGGACCTTCTTTTCAAACCTGTAAGTTTCCTCGAACCCCCTTTGTTTTGTTTCTTTCCATATATTCTCTTTTCATCACACTTTTTCCTTCTCGACTTTATCTTTCATTTCAAACTTGTTAATTTCTCTTCAAAACTTCTTAGGAGATGGGTAGGTTCAGGTGTTTAGTTGAATTCGAGGAGGATAAAGAGAGATTTAGGGCTAAGTACAAGATCCCACCAATAGTGGGCATGAAATATAGGAAAGGGGGAGAGGTGGTCATCCCAATGATCGTCTTCATAGAGGGAGGGATGACCATCCTTATGGGTAATATCACGAGGAACTACCTTAGATTCTTTAGACTATCCCCCACACAATGCGCCCCAAATATGTTCAGAGTATTAGGGAGTGTAGAAGCCCTAAATGAGAGAATGAACCTGGGATTGACACACCATGATGTCAACTGGGTATACAACCTACATCATTTGAAAGGGCAGGGATACTACCTTAAGTCAAGGTATCCCGAAGTAAGGCTAATTCAATGCCTCCCAACGTAAAACAAGGGCTAAAGGAAGATTTTTTAATCTTTTTTGGGGAATGGCATGATGGCCTACCTTGTCCGATTAAGGAGGGAACATCAGGTGGGGGTCTAGTCGTAAATTTATGCACCTTGGCTTATATTTCCCTTTTGTTTCACACTATTTCTGCTTCTGACAAATTCTCCTTCCGTTTTAATGATTTTACAGATAGACGTTCTACCATACCTCGACTCAACTTGGTCAACAGAGATAGTCTAGACAAAACTCTACGGTCTGAGGTGTTTGTAAATGAAGCCGACGGTCAATTACGAGTAGCACACGTAATCCTTGGGTACAAACCTATTTCCCTTGGATTCCAAGCTCCCAAGTGTGTAATAAAAGCCAACGATCCTCGTCTTCCCCGTATTAGTGTGACCTTCGAAGGATTCGTTGTTCCTCAGGGCGTTCCAATTCCTGAGGGTACGCCCTTTACACAGCCACTCTTTGTGGGCATCCCTTCAGTAGGAGCATCCCCATCCCAACCCGTTGTTAAGGAAGGAGGGGAAGAAAAAGAAGAGGAAGAAGAAGAAGAAGAGCCAGAGGGGATTGTAGATTTGTTAGACTCCCAGGACGAATTTGAGGTATTCAACCGACCTCTATCCTCCGAGAGTACATCAGCTGGCCTTGACCATCAACAACAAGTAGGCATCGTCACTTTGGATGAGATGGGTACCCAAAAGAAATCTAAAAGAAGTTTGCTGGACTTAATAGAGTCCCAGCCTGGAAAGTATGCGCCTGGGAAACCAACTCAGCCTAAACTTCCTCCTCTTTCTCCCAAACTTCCTCTTCCTCCTCCTCAGCAACCTTTGCCATCCAGACCTAAACCTATTGACCTGAAGAGAAAGAGAGAGCAGAAGGGCAATGAGGTATTGGAGGCTGGGATATCTCGCCCTATGCCTGAAGAAGAGACCCAACGGGCTGTAAAGTAGCAAAATACTGGACAAGCAGGGTAAAGAGGCTCAGAGAGGAGAGACAATCAGCCACCTAAGCCTCAGGCCTGGCTTCCAGCTTCAATGCTCAATGGTGAGCCCTTGAGGGATAACGCATCCATCAGGGATTTCTGTGGAGGCAATGGATGCCATGTGGCCTTGGCTTTGGAGGAGGCTTTACTAATCCCCAATGATATGACCGAGCTACGGTCCATCAGGAGGTATGAGGTTTTCCTTAACCTCAAAAGATATCTGGGCATGGTATGTAGCCCTCCTTTTTTATTTTTTATTTTTTATTTTTTTTTATTTTTTTACATCTTTATTGTTATTTGTAAGGTTACTAACCCTTTTCTTTCAGGCTGTCCAAGCTACTTTTAGGGCCGAGGAGATAACCAATTCCTGTTATCGGCAGTTGGACGATGAGAAGACTAGGCGCGTGGCAGCTGTGGAGTCGTTTAACATCGCTGATCAGTCCAACAAGGATTTGAGGAGCAAACTGAAAGAGGAGGAAAAGGTGAGAAGGAGCGCTGAATCGGCTCTGAAGGGCACTCAGAAGCAGGCCGAGGATCAGAGGCTGCTCTTGCGTGATGCCAAGGAATGGTTGGGTTCTTCTAAAGAGCAAATAGTGGTCATTCGGAAGAAGTTAGAAGAAGTCCAAAAGCTGAAGGATCAAGCCAAAAGGTCTAAAGATGAGCCGAGAAAGCTAAGAAGGAGGCCGAGAAGGCTCGGGATGAGGCTGAGAAGCATGGTTACGACGTCGGAGTAGCCAAGACGGAGGAAACCCTTAGGGCAGAGGTCACAACCGTGTGTTGAACCTATTGCGCTCAGACTTAGGGTGAAGCCCTCAACCGAGCTGAGGTTGAGGCTTCTTCTGAACTAAGAAAACCAGAAAATATCTACTACCCACCAGCCATACGAGCCTCGGACCTTCCTCCCACTCAAGGTGAAACGGCCTCTACAGTTGCTGACCCTATTGAAGAGACACAGCCCCAAGATCCTTCTCCTCCCAGTTAGCAGGAGCAAGCAAAAGAATTTGAAGCTCCCAAGGAAATCTCCTCTGATGTGGATAGGTCCTCGGATAAGACTACAGAGGTTACAAAAGATGGGGCAGCTTCCCAAGGTTTTGAACTGGTCTTAGCTTCAGTTACCATGCCTGCCAGTAAGCTCCTAAGGAGAAAGAGAAAGTAACTCCTATTGAAGCAGCTATTCAAGCCGACAAGACCTCCAAGGATTGGCTTTAGATAAAGTTGAAACCATGAATCCTCATTTTTATAATGTAGTTACAATTTCTATAATGGAATTTCCTTTCTCTAAGACATGTTTTAATGAAATGTGCATTTTACTTTCCCGAATTTATATGGATTATTATTATTATTTTTTTACTTATGCAATTTTCATTTTGATTGTTTTTTGATTGAACAAAGCCATATGCTATAAAAGTGCGAAGTTGCTTGCATAAGGGAAAACACAGTTTTTACATATTATTAATTGAGAATCAGAGTAGATCAAGACTACTAAATCCACAGTACTATCAAGACATACTTTGGATCTATCAACTCTAACAAGTTTTCTAACTTTGAGAAAATATTCAAGCGTTGACCATGTGATCCGAGAAGGGAATCAGGGGTTTGCTTCTTTTTAATGCTTGGGCTAATGTCTAACCAACATTTCAATAGATGCCATAGTGTATTAATCTCCACTGAGTTTATGATTTGAGGAACTTGACATAACTTAGTTTCTGTTTAATACTTCAATAGATGTCAAAGGGTATTAATTTCCACTAAGTCTGTGGTCTGAGAAGCCTGACATGACTTAGTTTCTGTTTAATACTTCAATAGATGTCAAAGGGTATTAATTTCCACTAAGTCTGTGGTCCGAGGAACCTGACATGACTTAGTTTCTGTTCAATACTTCGATAGATGTCAAAGGGTATTAATTTCCACTAAGTCTGTGGTCCGAGGAACCTGACATGACTTAGTTTCTGTTCAATACTTCAATAGATGTCAAAGGGTATTAATTTCCACTAAGTCTGTGGTCCGAGGAGCCTAACATGACTTAGTTTCTGTTCAATACTTCAATAAATGTCAAAGGGTATTAATTTCCACTAAGTCTGTGGTCCGAGGAGCCTGACATGACTTAGTTTTTGTTTAATACTTCGATAGATGTCAAGGGGTATTAATTTCCACTAAGTCTGTGGTTCGAGGAATCTGACATGACTTAGTTTCTGTTTAATACTTCGATAGATGTCAAAGGGTATTAATTTCTACTAAATTTGTGGTCCGAGGAGCCTGACATGACTTAGTTTCTGTTTAATACTTAGATAGTAGTGAACCGTATGACACGCAATTACAATAAATCAGAGTGCAAACAAAGCTGCTTTCATTAATAATAATACCTTCTTAGGTTATTTACATTCCATGGGCAGAGTACAGCTTTCTCATCTAAGTTTTCTAAATAATATGCACCTATTCCTACTATTGAAGTGATGCGATATGGTCCTTCCCAATTGAACCCCAACTTTCCCCAGGCCGGGTTCTTGGTATTACTCAAAACTTTTCTCAACACCAAGTCTCCTGGTGCTAGTGGCCGTAGCTTCACATTGGCATCATACCCTTACTTGAGTTTCTGGTGGTAATAAACTAGTTGGATCATTGCCTTTTCTCTTCTCTCTTCAATTAAATCCAAACTCTTCCCTAGCAGTTCATCGTTGTTGCTCGGAGTGAAGGTACTTGTTCTCAACGTTGGGAAGCTAGTCTCTAGGGGGATGACAGCCTCGGCCCCATAAGTCATGGAAAAGGGAGTCTCTATTGTTGACCGACATGGTGTAGTCCGATATGTCCACAAAACGTGTGGCAGTTCTTCCACCCATCTTCCCTTCGCATCATCCAATCTCTTTTTCAGCCCATTGACTATGACCTTATTGACAGCCTCGGCCTGTCTATTTCCTTAGAGGTAGGCCAGAATGGAATACCTGTTTGTAATTCCCAGGTCACAACAGTATCTCCTGAAGGCCTTGCTATCAAATTGAAGGCCATTATCCAAGATGAGGGTATGAGGGACCCCAAATCGAGTAACAATGTTCTTCCAGATAAATTTTGTAGCATCCACATCCCTGATGTTAGCCAGGGGCTCGGCTTCGACCCATTTGGTGAAATAGTCTGTGTCGACTAATAGGTATCTCTTATTTCCTGCTGTTTTAGGGAAGAGGCCTACAATATCCAAGTCCCACTGAGCAAACGACCAAGGACTGGAGAGGGGATTGAGGACCCTTCCCGGTTGATGGATGGTTGGGGCAAACCTTTGGCATTGATCACACTTCTTTACATATTCTTGGGCTTCCTTTTGCATACCCGGCCACCAATATCCTTGAGTGATGGCTTTGTGAGACAGAGATCTTCCTCCTATGTGACTCCCATAAATTCCTTCATGCAACTCCTCGAGCAATAACTCTGACACTTCGGGATGTATACATAGCAAATACGGCCCAGAATAGGAGCGCTTGTACAACTTGTGATCCTCAGACAGCCAGAACCGAGGAGCTTTTCTTCGTATTTTCTCAGCTTCTAATTTCTCTTCAGGTAGTGTATCATCTTTAAGAAAGCTCATTATAGGATCTATCCAGCTCGGACCCACTCTGACTTGATGGATCTGAACCATGTCCTTCTTGACTCCATCTGCTCTGCACAAGTCCTCAACAAGGATGACTCGAGGTAAACCCTGCGTCGAGGATGTGGCAAGAGTGGCCAATGAATCTGCGTGTGTGTTTCCACCCCTAGAGACGTGTGACAAGTCGAAGAATTCAAAATTCGATTGCAAGCGCTTGACCTGACTCAAGTACTCCTGCATTCTCACATCTCTGGCCTCTAGCTCCCCCTTCACTTGGCCCACAACCAATCTCGAGTCCGAGAATACTTCCACCGCCTTTCCCTCCAATTTCTGTACTATGGCCATTCCTTGCAACAAAGCCTCATATTCGGCTTCATTGTTTGTGGCCGAGAACAATAGTCTCAATGATTTCTCTATGGTAATCTTCTTAGGAGATATTAGAACTAGCCCCACTCCAGACCCCCTTTGGTTTGCTGCACCATCAACATACACTTTCCAGCATGAGGGTCTTTGCACGGAGATTGTGCCAACCGATTTTCCATCCACGTTTTGCTCCTCTGCTACTATTTCTATAGGGGGTTCAGCAAATTCGGCTATTAAATCAACGAGGACTTGGCCCTTGACAGAGGTCCGAGGCATGTATTTGATATCGAAAGCCCTTAGAACTGTGCTCCACTTGGCAATTCTTCCCGTGTAATCGGCATTTCGGAGTACAGACTTAAGTGGAAGCTGAGTTAGAACAACAACGGTGTGTTCTTGAAAGTAATGAGAGAGTTTTCGCGTGGCATGCACTACTGCCAAAATTGCCTTCTCCAATGGTAAATAACGCACCTCGGCCTCATGTAATGATTTACTCACATAATAGACTAGTCATTGTATGCCACCATCAATTCGTATCAGCACCAAGCTTACAGCATGAGGGGCCACCGCAATGTAGGCGAACAAGACTTCGTCGGCCTTAGGGCTGGACATGATGGGTGGCCGGGATAGGTATTCCTTAAGTTGTTGGAAGGCCAAAGCGCAGTCCTCGAACCACTCAAATCCTTTCCATTTGTTCATCAGGAGGTAAAATGGTCGGCACCTATCCGCAGATCTGGAAATAAACCGATTCAAGGCTGCGATCATTCCAGCGAGTTTCTGAACTTCTTTGGGGTTCCGAGGAGGTTGCAGATTGTGAATTGCTTTGATCTGATCTGGGCTCATATCAATTCCCCTATGAGTTACCATATAACCCAAAAATTTGCCAGACCCGACACCAAATGAGCACTTAGAGGCATTGAGACGCAGTTTGTGTTTCCTTAAGATGTCAAAAATGACTCCGAGGTCTCCCACGTGCTCGGACACCACTTTACTTTTTACCACCATGTCGTCTATGTAGATTTCAATACTTTTGCCCAGCTGTGGCTCAAACATTCTAGTCATCATCCTTTGGTAGGTAGACCCCGCATTCTTCAAACCAAAGGGCATCACTTTGTAATGGTAATTTCCAATAGGGGTCACGAATGTTGTTTTTTCTTAATCACCCAAGGCTGGTGGTATTTGATGATAGCCTTGAAAGACATCTAAGAAGCTCATCTGAGGATGGTCTACAGTTGCATCCACTAACTAGTCTATCCGAGGCATGGGGAACGGGTCTTTTGGACACACCTTGTTTAAGTCTGTGAAGTCCACACAAACTCGCCACTTCCCACTCTTCTTTTTTACAACCACAGTGTTAGCCAAACACTCAGGGTAGAACACCTCCTTGATAGTCCCTGCTTGCTTGAGCTTTCTCACCTCGTCCCTAATAGCGTTGACGTGCTCCTTGGATGGGTGCCGCGGTGGTTGTTTTTTGGGAGTGGCTGATGGATTTACATTTAAGTGGTGACATATGAAGTTCGGATCAATTCCTGGGGCATCATAAGCGTCCCATGCGAACATGTCAACATTTTTTCTAAGGAACCCTATCAATCCCTCATTTTCCCAAAGGGGCAGTTGAGATTCCACCTGGAAGAACCTCTCCGGGTCATCTCCAATGATCACATTTTCTAAATCCTCACATTTTGCTTCCTCGAATGGTGCATTAATAGGCGATGCCGGGGTCTTTGATTACTATGAGCTTTCTTCAACATGGGCTGAGGACTCTCTGCTCTAGGCCGATATGAGATGGCAGCCACCAAGCACTCTCTTGCCGTAGCTTGGCAACCTCGAATTTCCAAGACCCGGCCCTCGGAAGGAAACTTCACCTTCTGATGCAGGGTGGAGGCAACGGCTCTTAGGGTATGAAGGCAAGGTCTGGCCACGATGGCAGTGTAAGGGGAGTAAGTATCCACCACAATGAAGTCAACCTCCACTATCTCCGAGCCAGTTTGCACAGGTAGTCTAATCTGGCCTTTTGGCATGGCAATCTTCCCATCAAAACTCATCAAGGGGGAGCTGTAGGGCATCAAATCTTCTGGTCTCAGCTTCAGCCCCTTATAGAGATCAGGGTACATGATCTCAGCTCCACTACCATCATCTACCATTACCCTTTTCACGTCGTAATCCCCAATCCGAAGAGTGATCACCAACGCATCGTCGTGGGGTTGGATGGTTCCAATTTTGTCTTCCTCGGAGAAACTCAAGACCGAATGAGGATACACTTTGGGTCATTTCGGCTTTGGGCCAGAGTCATCGGCGGGTAGCCGAGCTACAGACATCACCCTAGAAGGGCATGAGCCCGTCCTCCCTGGAGCAGCAAAGATTACGTTTATCGTTCCTATGGGTGGTCTTAAGGAAGTGTCTCTCCAGGGCTCCTGGTTTGCCTGGCTTTGATGACCACTAGAAGGATGCAAAAGGTGCCTCAGTTTCCCTTCTCGGACCAGCTGATCCAGGTGGTTCCAAAGGTTCCTGCAGTCTTCTGTAGTATGTCTGTGGTCCTGGTGGTACTGACAATACAGGCTCTGATTACGCTTCATGGAGTCTCCAACCATCTTATTCGGCCACTTGAAGAATAACTCATTCTTGATTTTCTCCAAAACTTGATGTACCGGTTCTCTGAATACGGTGTTAACCGTCTGTGTGTTGGTTGATCCGGATTGCCCTGCGAAATCTCTCATCGGATGGTTATTGTTGTATCGGTCCGACCGGAAATCCCTCCTCTTTTGAGGGATAACATTCTCCTTTCCTTTCCCTTGCAACTGGTCCTCTTCCACTCTTTTATATTTGTCAATCCAGTCCATAAGTTGACATACACTGGTGACGGGCTTACCAGTCATGGACTTCCTCAAGCCGTGCTCAGTTGGGAGATCGCTTTTAAAAATTCTGATGGTGACGTCATCAAACATTGGAATGCATATGACCTTTAAAACTTGATGTGGCTTGATCTCTTGATTGAATGGTTCGATTATCATGTTCTTTAAAGTGAAATTCATGTTCATCGAACCATTCAAACATCATTTTTTCTCCTAGATTATTTTTGAAATTACTATAACACAAGGTTGTGGATTCATTGGTTACAAAATGGGGTGTCCATAACTTCTTCTAGGTTCTAATTCAAAATCTTCTTGTGCTTAATAAAGAAAAGTAGAAGAATTAAGCCATGATATAATATTTTTTCTATTTTCTTTACCCAACTATAATATAAACTGAAATTTATGTTTATGGGTTTTGTTACGAGGGTTCTTGATTCCTATTCTTTTGATTTGGGTTCCCCTTACTGTGAGGGCTTCCATTATTTTTGTAAATTCTTTTTTTGGCCTCAATAGATTATTCCTAGAAAAACTACCTTTAAGAAATTTTTTATTTTCATGAATTAAATTTACCACATCATAAGAGAAGGTCTTGCTTGGAGGAGTTCTTGATCTCTGTCTATAATTGCCGTCCTCTTCATCATTAGAGGATACATCGGAACTGGAAGGAGACCGCCTCTGCTTTGCATAACGTAGTTTCTTTTTCAAGTCATCTATCTCCTGTTGCATGGCTTGGTTATTGTTTTATCTTTGGGATACGTGACTGCCCACTTGGGAGTGGCTTTTGCTCGTTTGGGTGGTATGTACACTCCCCTCTTGATTCCTTTCACTCTCCTGATTTTGTTCATGTTCAGGGCCCGGATAATTACCCTGTTGCTGGGATCCTACAGGTTTTGTCCGTTGGGGATCTGCTTGGCGTGGGTTTTCTTGGCGTGGACCTGGTCCTACCATGTCTAACTGTTGCACTCACTAACACACAAGTTCTTCCCACAGACTGCGCCAATTGTAGGGATTGGGTTTGAGCACTATTCCTAAGGGCTAAGTGAATTCGAACCCAGTAAGCCCAAAACAATAAATTTGTAGAGAGTGAGTAGAAGAACTGGGCATTAATGAGTATAATAACAGTTGAAGATGATTTAAAGGATGAATAATTAAAACAAATATGGACTTGAGCAAGCAATTCAATACTTGGCACTAGTCCGAGGAGCTTCAACTTATTATTTCTTAAGTGACGGTGACAATGGTTACAAAGTTAGTTCAGATTGCTACAGTGTTTTCTCTGGTAAAATCTCCCATCCTCTTTTCTCAGAGCTCCTTCTTCCTTATGTACTACTTTCCTCCTTCATCTCCACCATACACGTGCAGGTCAGATCTACTGTTGTTGGTTTTTGTCAACCTTCTCATCAATTTCCCATCTATTACACTAGTGTGTATGTAATATGTATGGTGCAATTATGTTATGAATTCCAGAACATTCTCATTGATATAATAATCCATTCCACTACTCTATTCAATCATCCAAGAATTCCAAAGCATCTCATCAATTTCTCATCTATTCCACTAGTGTATGGTGCAAAATTCCAAAAAAATTAAATATATATATTTTGGTGCAAAGTAAAAAAAAAAAAAAAAAAAAAAAGATTACACGCTTTTGTGTCATGACTCTGATGTGGCAGGATATAACTATAAGTCTGCAAGTGAGGGAGAAAAAATAATGGGTTAATGTAAATGTGATAAATAACTAGTTACAATCTATCACATAGAATAATTGTAAACATGTATATGATAAAAATTGTGGTTATAGAATTACTTGTACACAGTGCAATTATGTCATAAATTTCAAAAGTGAATGGCATTACTCTGATGTGGCAGGCTATAACTATAAGTCTGCAAGTGAGGGAGAAAAAATAATGGATTAATGTGAATGTGATAAATAATTAGTTACAATCTATTACATAGAATAACTGTAAACAAGTATATGGTAAAAATTGTGATTATAGAATTACTTGTACACAATGCAATTATGTCATAAATTTCAAATGCGAATGACGTTACAGCTAAATTGACACCTCTTCATTCATAAAGGTTAATGTAAGAGATGCAGGTTTAGCTTTATGCACATTGTAATTATCTTAAAAAAAAAAAAAAAAAAGTCATGAATTCCAGAAGGTTCTTCTCATCAATATCTCATCCATTCATTTTGGCGGCGCTAAAGCAAATTCAGGGGGTTCAAATGAACCCCCTGACTTCAAAATAAAAAGCTATATATATAAAATATATATTTTTTGTTAGCTTAATACTTTAATTTATTTTTAAAAATATTTTTTTTCACACTCTGACTTAAATTTTGCACATCTTTATTACAAGTATTTTCGACTTTAAGAATAAGGAGTAAGTTTTTTTTTTTTTTTTTTTTTTTTTTGAGAAACCGAATAAAGAGTAAGTGTTTGTGAATTGTAAGTGTAATTTTTTTTTTAATAAATTTATATTATATGTGTGTGAGTGTGTTTAATATTAATTGTGTAAATTACTTTTTGTTATAATGTTACGTATTTGTGTAAATTATGATGTGTGTGGAAGTTTGTTTATACAATATAAATATAATATAACTTTATATAATTTAATAGTTAAGAAATAGAGAGGGTTTTTTTTTTACATGTGTGTGTATTGTTATCATATTATAATAAATTTTTGTAATAAAGTAGTAAAATTCAAGAAAACAATTGTAAAGTTAATGATTGTTCAAGCATTACCATCGCACACCCTTGGTGCGATGGTCACTCCACAAGTATAAGTGCTTGTGGGGTGTAAGGGGCAAGGGCCGAGATTCAAGTCTCCAAGAGGGAATTTCGCACACATATACACTTAGATTAAGCTGTATAATTTATGTATGAATAAGTGTGATTGTGTGCATTAATAATTAATATGGAGCCAATGAGTTGAAATTAGTCATTTAGTCTAAAATATTTTTATGAAAACAAAGTCAAATAGATAATAACAACTGTATGAAGATAAAAATGTTAGACAAATTTAATAAAATAAAATGATTATAGACTCATAGCTACCCACATTAGCAATAGATATTCATAATGAACTATCATGTAACATTCAAAATTTGAAAACTTGTAGAATAAAATTGTAAAACTTTATGTATTATTATTATTATTTTTTTTTCGATAATTCAATATATTCAAGTTTTCTTTTTATTAAAATTTTGTAGTGACCCCCCTAAACAAAATTCCTGGAGCCGCCATTGGATGTAGTGCGTACAAATTACATTTTATGATGCAATTTTTTTTTTAATGGATGAATTTATATTTTAAGTGATTATATAACATACAAAATCACTATCAATAGGTTTTTTGCTTAAAATCTGAAAATTGGTAGGATCTTACGATCCACGATCCGATCCTGCGATCTACGATCCTACTTACCTCCCACGATCCTACGTAGGAACCTGATTTTGACAACCTTGGTATAGAGGTACAAAATGCCAGGCCAACGTAGTACATCATTTGAATAATTGGCTTGGCATGGCTATGCATGTGAAAAACCTTTGACACAAAAATCAGAGTAGGAAATGAAAAACCATTGCTAAAAAACCACTGGTGTATCTATTCATCGGCAGAGCCTCTGGTAATCTTGCAGCAGTGTTATTGCTCCTCGCAGAATGTCGCAATTAAATTCTATTGTTGTATGTATTTTTTTTATTATTGTCATATTATAATTCTATGTTGTAGACAGTGTTTCTTTTTATTTTTTATTTTAATTTTTTTATAATTATAAATATCTATTAGAGAATATCAACTTGTATATGAAAAAATTTAGAAAGAGAGAGAATAATAGAAAAATTAAAAAGACCAAATGGACCGAAGTTAGATTATATTGTTCTACATATTATTTTATTATTGACATATTATAATTCTGTATTGTAGACCGTGTTTCTCTTTTTAATTTTTTATAGTTATAAATATCTATTAGAAAATATCAATTTAGATATGGAAAAATTTAGAAAGTGAGAAAATAATAGAAAAAATAATTGAATCGCAGATACGATCTCTTCATAATTTTATTATTAGTAATATAAAAAACACAATGACAAGTTTGTATTAAAAAAAACCCAAAAGAACACGAAAATTATAAAAATAATTAGAAAATAATGAAATAATACAATAAAGAGATAACAATGAAATTAATTATACTGATGTTCAAATATGTATTATAACAATTCTAGATTATATAGAAAGACTACATTATTTTGTAAATGCATGTATCACTAATAGAATTTTCCTAGCAATATTCATTACAGTTGTTTAAGCAAAAATGTTTTTTTCAAATTTAAAATTAAAAAAATCCTATTTAAGATAGATTTTGTCACAAAAAAGATTTAGTCAATTAGTCATATTATCAACCAATAAGAAAATGTTTGCAAAACCTAAATATAACAACTTAGTTAGTAGTTTTGTGTCTCAAAAAACAAGAAGAATGGTTTAAATGAAAAAATATATAATTTAAAAAATTAAATAAATATTATTTACTTAATATTTAAATACTATAAAAAAATATTTTAAGTAAAAGTGTATTAAGTCGATCATAGTTCTATTTTTAAATCTGAAAGTTAAAAAAAAAAAAAACAATTAAAACCATTTGTATTGTTCTTGACATACTAGGGTCTATGATATAATAAACATCCCTTGTAAAAAATTTGTGTCATGGTTTTACTACATAGGGTAAAAGAAATAAGTTAATCAAGTAATTTGTGAACAAGCTTGAGTTTGTTTAACAAGAAAATGATCCAAATTTGAACATGTAATCTAGTTTGGTAATAAGCTTGAACTTGGCTCGTGTTTGAAATAAAACTAAATTAACTTTTAATACTTGGCTTAGATCAGCTCATTTATAGCTCTACTCGTAAACATCTCTTATAAGAGATATCTTGACACCACCTGCCCCCCATTCTTCATCCCCTCTCTCCCATTCCTTTTTTCCTTCTCACTCTCCTTTTTCAGTTAGTCCTTTACTCCTTTCCCATTCACATCAAAAAATAATGTAATCTATAACGACCTTGTAAAGTTGTAATTTACAACTATGTATTTTGTTGGCTTTTATTCCGTGCCAAATTTGATTGTAATTATGTTCAATCTTTTGTACCCTGTATTTCATGTGGGTTTTTATTTGTAAGGGTTATGTGTGAGAGAAAGAGAGTGTGAAGACTTAAGGCTAATTGAAGACTAAAGTTGTTTTCGCGGGTAGCTCGCGAGTAAGCTTCCTGCGAAGTGATGCATGTGCCTTGCACATGACTGGAATGCGAAGAGTCAGGATAGGATGGAGATAGCTGGTTTTCGCGAGTGTTTCGTGGGTAAGGCCTTCCTGCGAGACACTTGCGAAACATTCTGTTTTGCTAGATTGTCATTTCTGATACACTCTATCCTTACCCACACTATATATACCCCTATTACCCACATGTGTTGAAGAGTGCTTCTGAGAGAAAACCCTAGCTACAAACATTGAGAGTTAGAGATTGTAATACCCACAATTCTCTACACAATTACTTGTGGATTTTCCTCAATTCCTACCTCTCCATTTCCATACCATTGAGAGGTTGATAGCCCAAACACTTACCACACCCTTTCAGAGTGTCAAGTGAGGTTTTGGTGTTGCTGGGAAGTATTGGAAGAAGCCAGGCTTTGGCAGATGCAATAGGGCGTATTGCGGGATCCGGAGAGCTAGACAAGACACGGTTCTGAAAAGCCTTGTTGGAGTAGGAGCTTAGAGGGCTTAAGTGCATTGGGTAAACTAGGCTTGGAGGGTCTTTTGCTATTTGTGTATCCCAACTGATTGTCTAGTAGATCGATTACTGCTTGGAGGGCGGCAGAGAGGTTTTACGCCGAGTACTTCGATTTCCTCTTCGATAACACATCGGTGTGTTATCTTGTGTTTGCATTCTTCTTTCCTACTCTTTTACGTTTCATTTTACTGCTGTGTTATAATGATTATGGGTTAGAGTAATTTGTTTGTTTATCCGCTTGCATTTACTTTTTTCTGCACTTTGTATAAGTTAGAGTAAAATCAATCGAGCCGTAATCTTTAATTTGGGGGTCTAAACAGCTCTTGTATTTTAACACATTTTTGAGCTTTCAGACCCCACCCCAACTATGTAGATATTGTTCACTTTGGGGCCCATACCCCTCATGGTTTTGTTCTCCCCCAAATCACATAGCAGTGGGGAAAAGACCTCTACACATTAGAGGGAGGTCACTCCTTATAAACACATCCACATGTGCTTCCCTAGGTTATGTGAGATTCCATGGATTGCAAGACCCCACTTTTGGGTCTCTACAATCCACCCCCTTACGGGCACACATGTCCTCTCGTGTGGGGCCCATACTTCCGGCTAGGGCATGGCCCTCACGGTTTTATTCTTCCCCAAAGCACACAATAGTGGGGGAAAAGACCTCTACACATTAGAGGGAGGTCACTCCTTATAAGCACATCCCCATGTGCTTCCCTACAATTCACCCCCTTACGGGCATGGCTCTGATACCATCTGTAACGACCCCGCCCCAACTGTGTAGATTTTTTTGGCTTTAGGGCCCATATCGCTCACAGTTTTGTTCTTCCCAAAACACACAACAGTGGTAGAAAAGGCTTCTACACATTAAAAGGAGGTCACTCCTTATAAGCACATCCTCATGTGTTTCCCTAGGCGATGTGAGATTTCATGGATTGCAAGACCCCACTTTTGGGTCTCTACAATAAATAATGTGAGGAACATCTTAGGGTTATGACTAGTCATAGAGTTAAGGTAAACAATGGGAGATAGCTAGCTTGCTTTAGCTATGAAGAATCAATTCATGTGATATAAAATTGATTTTACACAACCCAAAAAACTATTAAAACCATGACTACTTATAATAAATAGTTTTGAGTAATAAACACAACCTTTCTTGGCCGCTCTAGGAATTTTTTTGAGGGTGATCATTAAGAAATTTAAATTATACACAATCTAATAAAATGAGAACTTTATATATTGAGAAAAAAAAACCCAAATACATAAAGTCTTACAATTTCCTTCTACGAGTTTTTTTATTTTGAAAACGTTACATGATAGTCTCATTATCAATGCTGTAAGTTACATTTATTTCATAATATTTCTTGTTTTTTGTTTTTTGTAAAGGCCTATTATATTGCTAAGGGTATCAAAGTTTAAGGGCAAAATTTGGCTACAACTTTAGTTATAGCCTAAGGCTACATCTATCACTAAACAAACTAAGATGACTACTGTAAGGACTGGGTTTGAGCACTATTCCTAAGGGCTAAGTGAATTCGAACCCAACAAGCCTAATACAATAAATTTGTAGAGAGTGGGTAGAAGAACTGGGCATTAATGAGTATAATAACAGCTGAAGATGATTTAAAGGATGAATAAGTAAAACAAATATGGACTTGAACAAGCAATTCAATCCTTGGCACTAGTCCGAGGAGCTTCAACTTATTATTTCTTGAGTGACGGTGACAATGGTTACAAAGTTAGTTCAGATTGCTACAGTGTTTTCTCTGGTAAAATCTCCCATCCTCTTTTCTTAGAGCTCCTTCTTCCTTATGTACTACTTTCCTCCTTCATCTCCACCATACACGTGCAGGTCAAATCTGCTGTTGTTGGTCTTTGTCACATCAACCTCCTCCCAAAGCTTTTAGGTAGTAGCTGTGAGTCTGAAAAGCCACTGCTTAGGTATCATTTTCATATTAATGCGGCTAGAGTGTTAGTTGTGGAGCATTTAATGTGGAGGCAGGAGCTTTTCCTGGAATTGCTCTACCGCCATGCCCTAGCGTCCTTACTTGCTGTACTTATCTTTTTCTTTAGAGTGCTTTGGAAGATTGTCTTTGTCGGTAAATCACTTTTCTTCTACCTCAGCCTTGGCTAGCCGAGGACAGAGTTGTCCTCGACACGGTTTCCTAGGTTGCCATGATCTCCACTGTCTTCTTCATATGTGATTATGGGTCTCGGCATGGGCCTCAGGCCCAGTACAAAAGGCAGATATATATCACTAGGCTTTATGACCCCACAATAGCCCCTTAAAATCTTGCTTTTCGGCTCCTCGGGAGGAAAGAAAGATTTTGATATCCTCAGCCCACCTTGTTTATAGTTACACCCCTTCTATCTGAATTCCCAAATGCCTTTTTACCTTCTCGAGGCACGCTCCTGACGCTTCGGCGTTCAGAGCGCACCCTCATTAAATTTTGACGGCACTTCTGTCCCCCACGTTCAACGGCACGATGCAAATCTAATGGTAGAGGATTTTTTGGGGTTACGAGCGAGAATTTTCCCACTTGTAACTTCTGTGCCACTATAAATAGCTTTTCAAATCAACTCATTTCCCTACTTCCAACAATCACACAGTTCTAGAGTTCATACACTGAACCTGTCACTCTCTCTCACTCACTTGTGCGTCTACAAATACCAAAAATTTGTCCGAGGACCTTCTTTTCAAACCTGTAAGTTTCCTCGAACCCCCTTTGTTTTGTTTCTTTCCATATATTCTCTTTTCATCACACTTTTTCCTTCTCGACTTTATCTTTCATTTCAAACTTGTTAATTTCTCTTCAAAACTTCTTAGGAGATGGGTAGGTTCAGGTGTTTAGTTGAATTCGAGGAGGATAAAGAGAGATTTAGGGCTAAGTACAAGATCCCACCAATAGTGGGCATGAAATATAGGAAAGGGGGAGAGGTGGTCATCCCAATGATCGTCTTCATAGAGGGAGGGATGACCATCCTTATGGGTAATATCACGAGGAACTACCTTAGATTCTTTAGACTATCCCCCACACAATGCGCCCCAAATATGTTCAGAGTATTAGGGAGTGTAGAAGCCCTAAATGAGAGAATGAACCTGGGATTGACACACCATGATGTCAACTGGGTATACAACCTACATCATTTGAAAGGGCAGGGATACTACCTTAAGTCAAGGTATCCCGAAGTAAGGCTAATTCAATGCCTCCCAACGTAAAACAAGGGCTAAAGGAAGATTTTTTAATCTTTTTTGGGGAATGGCATGATGGCCTACCTTGTCCGATTAAGGAGGGAACATCAGGTGGGGGTCTAGTCGTAAATTTATGCACCTTGGCTTATATTTCCCTTTTGTTTCACACTATTTCTGCTTCTGACAAATTCTCCTTCCGTTTTAATGATTTTACAGATAGACGTTCTACCATACCTCGACTCAACTTGGTCAACAGAGATAGTCTAGACAAAACTCTACGGTCTGAGGTGTTTGTAAATGAAGCCGACGGTCAATTACGAGTAGCACACGTAATCCTTGGGTACAAACCTATTTCCCTTGGATTCCAAGCTCCCAAGTGTGTAATAAAAGCCAACGATCCTCGTCTTCCCCGTATTAGTGTGACCTTCGAAGGATTCGTTGTTCCTCAGGGCGTTCCAATTCCTGAGGGTACGCCCTTTACACAGCCACTCTTTGTGGGCATCCCTTCAGTAGGAGCATCCCCATCCCAACCCGTTGTTAAGGAAGGAGGGGAAGAAAAAGAAGAGGAAGAAGAAGAAGAAGAGCCAGAGGGGATTGTAGATTTGTTAGACTCCCAGGACGAATTTGAGGTATTCAACCGACCTCTATCCTCCGAGAGTACATCAGCTGGCCTTGACCATCAACAACAAGTAGGCATCGTCACTTTGGATGAGATGGGTACCCAAAAGAAATCTAAAAGAAGTTTGCTGGACTTAATAGAGTCCCAGCCTGGAAAGTATGCGCCTGGGAAACCAACTCAGCCTAAACTTCCTCCTCTTTCTCCCAAACTTCCTCTTCCTCCTCCTCAGCAACCTTTGCCATCCAGACCTAAACCTATTGACCTGAAGAGAAAGAGAGAGCAGAAGGGCAATGAGGTATTGGAGGCTGGGATATCTCGCCCTATGCCTGAAGAAGAGACCCAACGGGCTGTAAAGTAGCAAAATACTGGACAAGCAGGGTAAAGAGGCTCAGAGAGGAGAGACAATCAGCCACCTAAGCCTCAGGCCTGGCTTCCAGCTTCAATGCTCAATGGTGAGCCCTTGAGGGATAACGCATCCATCAGGGATTTCTGTGGAGGCAATGGATGCCATGTGGCCTTGGCTTTGGAGGAGGCTTTACTAATCCCCAATGATATGACCGAGCTACGGTCCATCAGGAGGTATGAGGTTTTCCTTAACCTCAAAAGATATCTGGGCATGGTATGTAGCCCTCCTTTTTTATTTTTTATTTTTTATTTTTTTTTATTTTTTTACATCTTTATTGTTATTTGTAAGGTTACTAACCCTTTTCTTTCAGGCTGTCCAAGCTACTTTTAGGGCCGAGGAGATAACCAATTCCTGTTATCGGCAGTTGGACGATGAGAAGACTAGGCGCGTGGCAGCTGTGGAGTCGTTTAACATCGCTGATCAGTCCAACAAGGATTTGAGGAGCAAACTGAAAGAGGAGGAAAAGGTGAGAAGGAGCGCTGAATCGGCTCTGAAGGGCACTCAGAAGCAGGCCGAGGATCAGAGGCTGCTCTTGCGTGATGCCAAGGAATGGTTGGGTTCTTCTAAAGAGCAAATAGTGGTCATTCGGAAGAAGTTAGAAGAAGTCCAAAAGCTGAAGGATCAAGCCAAAAGGTCTAAAGATGAGCCGAGAAAGCTAAGAAGGAGGCCGAGAAGGCTCGGGATGAGGCTGAGAAGCATGGTTACGACGTCGGAGTAGCCAAGACGGAGGAAACCCTTAGGGCAGAGGTCACAACCGTGTGTTGAACCTATTGCGCTCAGACTTAGGGTGAAGCCCTCAACCGAGCTGAGGTTGAGGCTTCTTCTGAACTAAGAAAACCAGAAAATATCTACTACCCACCAGCCATACGAGCCTCGGACCTTCCTCCCACTCAAGGTGAAACGGCCTCTACAGTTGCTGACCCTATTGAAGAGACACAGCCCCAAGATCCTTCTCCTCCCAGTTAGCAGGAGCAAGCAAAAGAATTTGAAGCTCCCAAGGAAATCTCCTCTGATGTGGATAGGTCCTCGGATAAGACTACAGAGGTTACAAAAGATGGGGCAGCTTCCCAAGGTTTTGAACTGGTCTTAGCTTCAGTTACCATGCCTGCCAGTAAGCTCCTAAGGAGAAAGAGAAAGTAACTCCTATTGAAGCAGCTATTCAAGCCGACAAGACCTCCAAGGATTGGCTTTAGATAAAGTTGAAACCATGAATCCTCATTTTTATAATGTAGTTACAATTTCTATAATGGAATTTCCTTTCTCTAAGACATGTTTTAATGAAATGTGCATTTTACTTTCCCGAATTTATATGGATTATTATTATTATTTTTTTACTTATGCAATTTTCATTTTGATTGTTTTTTGATTGAACAAAGCCATATGCTATAAAAGTGCGAAGTTGCTTGCATAAGGGAAAACACAGTTTTTACATATTATTAATTGAGAATCAGAGTAGATCAAGACTACTAAATCCACAGTACTATCAAGACATACTTTGGATCTATCAACTCTAACAAGTTTTCTAACTTTGAGAAAATATTCAAGCGTTGACCATGTGATCCGAGAAGGGAATCAGGGGTTTGCTTCTTTTTAATGCTTGGGCTAATGTCTAACCAACATTTCAATAGATGCCATAGTGTATTAATCTCCACTGAGTTTATGATTTGAGGAACTTGACATAACTTAGTTTCTGTTTAATACTTCAATAGATGTCAAAGGGTATTAATTTCCACTAAGTCTGTGGTCTGAGAAGCCTGACATGACTTAGTTTCTGTTTAATACTTCAATAGATGTCAAAGGGTATTAATTTCCACTAAGTCTGTGGTCCGAGGAACCTGACATGACTTAGTTTCTGTTCAATACTTCGATAGATGTCAAAGGGTATTAATTTCCACTAAGTCTGTGGTCCGAGGAACCTGACATGACTTAGTTTCTGTTCAATACTTCAATAGATGTCAAAGGGTATTAATTTCCACTAAGTCTGTGGTCCGAGGAGCCTAACATGACTTAGTTTCTGTTCAATACTTCAATAAATGTCAAAGGGTATTAATTTCCACTAAGTCTGTGGTCCGAGGAGCCTGACATGACTTAGTTTTTGTTTAATACTTCGATAGATGTCAAGGGGTATTAATTTCCACTAAGTCTGTGGTTCGAGGAATCTGACATGACTTAGTTTCTGTTTAATACTTCGATAGATGTCAAAGGGTATTAATTTCTACTAAATTTGTGGTCCGAGGAGCCTGACATGACTTAGTTTCTGTTTAATACTTAGATAGTAGTGAACCGTATGACACGCAATTACAATAAATCAGAGTGCAAACAAAGCTGCTTTCATTAATAATAATACCTTCTTAGGTTATTTACATTCCATGGGCAGAGTACAGCTTTCTCATCTAAGTTTTCTAAATAATATGCACCTATTCCTACTATTGAAGTGATGCGATATGGTCCTTCCCAATTGAACCCCAACTTTCCCCAGGCCGGGTTCTTGGTATTACTCAAAACTTTTCTCAACACCAAGTCTCCTGGTGCTAGTGGCCGTAGCTTCACATTGGCATCATACCCTTACTTGAGTTTCTGGTGGTAATAAACTAGTTGGATCATTGCCTTTTCTCTTCTCTCTTCAATTAAATCCAAACTCTTCCCTAGCAGTTCATCGTTGTTGCTCGGAGTGAAGGTACTTGTTCTCAACGTTGGGAAGCTAGTCTCTAGGGGGATGACAGCCTCGGCCCCATAAGTCATGGAAAAGGGAGTCTCTATTGTTGACCGACATGGTGTAGTCCGATATGTCCACAAAACGTGTGGCAGTTCTTCCACCCATCTTCCCTTCGCATCATCCAATCTCTTTTTCAGCCCATTGACTATGACCTTATTGACAGCCTCGGCCTGTCTATTTCCTTAGAGGTAGGCCAGAATGGAATACCTGTTTGTAATTCCCAGGTCACAACAGTATCTCCTGAAGGCCTTGCTATCAAATTGAAGGCCATTATCCAAGATGAGGGTATGAGGGACCCCAAATCGAGTAACAATGTTCTTCCAGATAAATTTTGTAGCATCCACATCCCTGATGTTAGCCAGGGGCTCGGCTTCGACCCATTTGGTGAAATAGTCTGTGTCGACTAATAGGTATCTCTTATTTCCTGCTGTTTTAGGGAAGAGGCCTACAATATCCAAGTCCCACTGAGCAAACGACCAAGGACTGGAGAGGGGATTGAGGACCCTTCCCGGTTGATGGATGGTTGGGGCAAACCTTTGGCATTGATCACACTTCTTTACATATTCTTGGGCTTCCTTTTGCATACCCGGCCACCAATATCCTTGAGTGAT
Source organism: Notholithocarpus densiflorus (assembly GCA_030021035.2). Taxonomy (NCBI): domain Eukaryota; kingdom Viridiplantae; phylum Streptophyta; class Magnoliopsida; order Fagales; family Fagaceae; genus Notholithocarpus; species Notholithocarpus densiflorus. The sequence goes on along the minus strand of JARYZH020001108.1, from coordinate 12,081 downwards.
GGCTTTGTGAGACAGAGATCTTCCTCCTATGTGACTCCCATAAATTCCTTCATGCAACTCCTCGAGCAATAACTCTGACACTTCGGGATGTATACATAGCAAATACGGCCCAGAATAGGAGCGCTTGTACAACTTGTGATCCTCAGACAGCCAGAACCGAGGAGCTTTTCTTCGTATTTTCTCAGCTTCTAATTTCTCTTCAGGTAGTGTATCATCTTTAAGAAAGCTCATTATAGGATCTATCCAGCTCGGACCCACTCTGACTTGATGGATCTGAACCATGTCCTTCTTGACTCCATCTGCTCTGCACAAGTCCTCAACAAGGATGACTCGAGGTAAACCCTGCGTCGAGGATGTGGCAAGAGTGGCCAATGAATCTGCGTGTGTGTTTCCACCCCTAGAGACGTGTGACAAGTCGAAGAATTCAAAATTCGATTGCAAGCGCTTGACCTGACTCAAGTACTCCTGCATTCTCACATCTCTGGCCTCTAGCTCCCCCTTCACTTGGCCCACAACCAATCTCGAGTCCGAGAATACTTCCACCGCCTTTCCCTCCAATTTCTGTACTATGGCCATTCCTTGCAACAAAGCCTCATATTCGGCTTCATTGTTTGTGGCCGAGAACAATAGTCTCAATGATTTCTCTATGGTAATCTTCTTAGGAGATATTAGAACTAGCCCCACTCCAGACCCCCTTTGGTTTGCTGCACCATCAACATACACTTTCCAGCATGAGGGTCTTTGCACGGAGATTGTGCCAACCGATTTTCCATCCACGTTTTGCTCCTCTGCTACTATTTCTATAGGGGGTTCAGCAAATTCGGCTATTAAATCAACGAGGACTTGGCCCTTGACAGAGGTCCGAGGCATGTATTTGATATCGAAAGCCCTTAGAACTGTGCTCCACTTGGCAATTCTTCCCGTGTAATCGGCATTTCGGAGTACAGACTTAAGTGGAAGCTGAGTTAGAACAACAACGGTGTGTTCTTGAAAGTAATGAGAGAGTTTTCGCGTGGCATGCACTACTGCCAAAATTGCCTTCTCCAATGGTAAATAACGCACCTCGGCCTCATGTAATGATTTACTCACATAATAGACTAGTCATTGTATGCCACCATCAATTCGTATCAGCACCAAGCTTACAGCATGAGGGGCCACCGCAATGTAGGCGAACAAGACTTCGTCGGCCTTAGGGCTGGACATGATGGGTGGCCGGGATAGGTATTCCTTAAGTTGTTGGAAGGCCAAAGCGCAGTCCTCGAACCACTCAAATCCTTTCCATTTGTTCATCAGGAGGTAAAATGGTCGGCACCTATCCGCAGATCTGGAAATAAACCGATTCAAGGCTGCGATCATTCCAGCGAGTTTCTGAACTTCTTTGGGGTTCCGAGGAGGTTGCAGATTGTGAATTGCTTTGATCTGATCTGGGCTCATATCAATTCCCCTATGAGTTACCATATAACCCAAAAATTTGCCAGACCCGACACCAAATGAGCACTTAGAGGCATTGAGACGCAGTTTGTGTTTCCTTAAGATGTCAAAAATGACTCCGAGGTCTCCCACGTGCTCGGACACCACTTTACTTTTTACCACCATGTCGTCTATGTAGATTTCAATACTTTTGCCCAGCTGTGGCTCAAACATTCTAGTCATCATCCTTTGGTAGGTAGACCCCGCATTCTTCAAACCAAAGGGCATCACTTTGTAATGGTAATTTCCAATAGGGGTCACGAATGTTGTTTTTTCTTAATCACCCAAGGCTGGTGGTATTTGATGATAGCCTTGAAAGACATCTAAGAAGCTCATCTGAGGATGGTCTACAGTTGCATCCACTAACTAGTCTATCCGAGGCATGGGGAACGGGTCTTTTGGACACACCTTGTTTAAGTCTGTGAAGTCCACACAAACTCGCCACTTCCCACTCTTCTTTTTTACAACCACAGTGTTAGCCAAACACTCAGGGTAGAACACCTCCTTGATAGTCCCTGCTTGCTTGAGCTTTCTCACCTCGTCCCTAATAGCGTTGACGTGCTCCTTGGATGGGTGCCGCGGTGGTTGTTTTTTGGGAGTGGCTGATGGATTTACATTTAAGTGGTGACATATGAAGTTCGGATCAATTCCTGGGGCATCATAAGCGTCCCATGCGAACATGTCAACATTTTTTCTAAGGAACCCTATCAATCCCTCATTTTCCCAAAGGGGCAGTTGAGATTCCACCTGGAAGAACCTCTCCGGGTCATCTCCAATGATCACATTTTCTAAATCCTCACATTTTGCTTCCTCGAATGGTGCATTAATAGGCGATGCCGGGGTCTTTGATTACTATGAGCTTTCTTCAACATGGGCTGAGGACTCTCTGCTCTAGGCCGATATGAGATGGCAGCCACCAAGCACTCTCTTGCCGTAGCTTGGCAACCTCGAATTTCCAAGACCCGGCCCTCGGAAGGAAACTTCACCTTCTGATGCAGGGTGGAGGCAACGGCTCTTAGGGTATGAAGGCAAGGTCTGGCCACGATGGCAGTGTAAGGGGAGTAAGTATCCACCACAATGAAGTCAACCTCCACTATCTCCGAGCCAGTTTGCACAGGTAGTCTAATCTGGCCTTTTGGCATGGCAATCTTCCCATCAAAACTCATCAAGGGGGAGCTGTAGGGCATCAAATCTTCTGGTCTCAGCTTCAGCCCCTTATAGAGATCAGGGTACATGATCTCAGCTCCACTACCATCATCTACCATTACCCTTTTCACGTCGTAATCCCCAATCCGAAGAGTGATCACCAACGCATCGTCGTGGGGTTGGATGGTTCCAATTTTGTCTTCCTCGGAGAAACTCAAGACCGAATGAGGATACACTTTGGGTCATTTCGGCTTTGGGCCAGAGTCATCGGCGGGTAGCCGAGCTACAGACATCACCCTAGAAGGGCATGAGCCCGTCCTCCCTGGAGCAGCAAAGATTACGTTTATCGTTCCTATGGGTGGTCTTAAGGAAGTGTCTCTCCAGGGCTCCTGGTTTGCCTGGCTTTGATGACCACTAGAAGGATGCAAAAGGTGCCTCAGTTTCCCTTCTCGGACCAGCTGATCCAGGTGGTTCCAAAGGTTCCTGCAGTCTTCTGTAGTATGTCTGTGGTCCTGGTGGTACTGACAATACAGGCTCTGATTACGCTTCATGGAGTCTCCAACCATCTTATTCGGCCACTTGAAGAATAACTCATTCTTGATTTTCTCCAAAACTTGATGTACCGGTTCTCTGAATACGGTGTTAACCGTCTGTGTGTTGGTTGATCCGGATTGCCCTGCGAAATCTCTCATCGGATGGTTATTGTTGTATCGGTCCGACCGGAAATCCCTCCTCTTTTGAGGGATAACATTCTCCTTTCCTTTCCCTTGCAACTGGTCCTCTTCCACTCTTTTATATTTGTCAATCCAGTCCATAAGTTGACATACACTGGTGACGGGCTTACCAGTCATGGACTTCCTCAAGCCGTGCTCAGTTGGGAGATCGCTTTTAAAAATTCTGATGGTGACGTCATCAAAGTTGTCGTCCATCTCATTATACATTTCCCAATATTTGTCCGAGTATGCTTTTAGAGTTTCCCCCTCACGCATGGATAATGACAACAACGAACTCAGAGGCCGAGGAACCCTGCTGCTCGTAATGAAGTGAGAGCCAAAGGCTTGGGTGAGCTGCTTATAGGAATCTATGGAGTTCGTCTTCAAGCCGTTGAACCACCTCATCGCTACAGGTCCTAGGCTGGATGGGAAAACCTTGCACATCAAAGCTTCGTTCTTGGAGTGGACGGCCATTCTTTGATTAAACTGGCTCACATGCTCTACGGTGTCCGTTCGACCATTATAAACGATGAACGTAGGCTGATGGAACCACCGAGGTAGCCTAGCCCCTTCTATCTTGCGCGTGAAGGGTGACTTAGAGATCTGATCCAGAGCCTTACTCATGGCATCATTACCCAGGCCCCTACTAGATGGACCCTTGCGTTTTCGTCTATGATGGTGTTCGTCATCATAAGAGAAGGTCTTGCTTGGAGGAGTTCTTGATCTCTGTCTATAATTGCCGTCCTCTTCATCATTAGAGGATACATCGGAACTGGAAGGAGACCGCCTCTGCTTTGCATAACGTAGTTTCTTTTTCAAGTCATCTATCTCCTGTTGCATGGCTTGGTTATTGTTTTATCTTTGGGATACGTGACTGCCCACTTGGGAGTGGCTTTTGCTCGTTTGGGTGGTATGTACACTCCCCTCTTGATTCCTTTCACTCTCCTGATTTTGTTCATGTTCAGGGCCCGGATAATTACCCTGTTGCTGGGATCCTACAGGTTTTGTCCGTTGGGGATCTGCTTGGCGTGGGTTTTCTTGGCGTGGACCTGGTCCTACCATGTCTAACTGTTGCACTCACTAACACACAAGTTCTTCCCACAGACTGCGCCAATTGTAGGGATTGGGTTTGAGCACTATTCCTAAGGGCTAAGTGAATTCGAACCCAGTAAGCCCAAAACAATAAATTTGTAGAGAGTGAGTAGAAGAACTGGGCATTAATGAGTATAATAACAGTTGAAGATGATTTAAAGGATGAATAATTAAAACAAATATGGACTTGAGCAAGCAATTCAATACTTGGCACTAGTCCGAGGAGCTTCAACTTATTATTTCTTAAGTGACGGTGACAATGGTTACAAAGTTAGTTCAGATTGCTACAGTGTTTTCTCTGGTAAAATCTCCCATCCTCTTTTCTCAGAGCTCCTTCTTCCTTATGTACTACTTTCCTCCTTCATCTCCACCATACACGTGCAGGTCAGATCTACTGTTGTTGGTTTTTGTCACATCAACCTCCTCCCAAAGCTCTTAGGTAGTAGCTGTGAGTCTGAAAAGCCACTGCTCAGGTATCATTTCCACATTAATGCGGCCAGAGTGTTAGTTGTGAAGCATTTAATGTGGAGGCAGCAGCTTTTCCTGGAATTGCTTTACCACCATGCTCCAGTGTACTTACTTGCTGTACTTATCTTTTTCTTTGGAGTGCTTTGGAAGATTTTCTTTGCCGGTAAATCACTTTTCTTCTACCTCAGCCTTGGCTAGCCGAGGACAGAGTTGTCCTCGGCACGATTTCCTAGGTTGTCATGATCTCCATTGTCTTCTTCATATGTGATTATGGGCCTCGGCATGGGCCTCAGGCCCAGTACAAAAGGCGGATATATATCACTGGGCTCTATGACCCCACAACTACATATTTTGAAAATCTAACCGTTAAAGTGCATGTTCTTTATGCTCTTAAAACACATCAAATTTCATGCCAATTAGATATTATTTATTATTTGATCCATAAACTTATTTTTCATGTATAATTTTAGACTACAAAAACTCAAAATTTAAACATTTTATTGATAAAATAGCTATTGATCTTTGATCTTCTTGAAGTTTTGCAAGCATGGAGGATATAAGAAGAAAATAGCCTTAGCCTACAACCAAGTTTGTTGCCAAATTTTATCCAAAGTTTTATTATGTTGGGCTTAAGAAAAGTTAGGGTGGTCACAAATTTTTTTTAAGAGTAAAAAAATCATAAATTTTTAAATTTTATATATAATAATAATTATTTTTGCAGGTCAGGGTGGTTACCACCCTGCCTTCAAAGTGGAGCCGCCCTTGCCTTCTTATAATGAAGTCCACAACATCCTTCTTATATAATGGAGCACATGTATTGCTTACTATAAGCATTTAGTAGTACGCAGTCAGAAAAAATTCTGCAAAACCTTGAGTCCTTCCATCATTATTCCCCTTCCCCCACGTGAGCTACACGTTTGGTTTCATCCAACACCTTAGATTGTGCAGATACAGAATTTCGAAGGACAGAGATAAATATTTAGGATTTGCATCTTCCACTTTATTGCCCGTCATAGTTCTTTAGTGAGAATCAGAATGTTTCAAGCCAGTTTTGTTGCCTTTTTTCAAAGTAAACTGATTCTTTAATAATTTTAATAATAGAGGAGGAAAAGAAAATTGATACAGAGACCAGTATTTAAAATATAAAATCATAATAAGGAATGGGAGATAAAGGAAGCAAAATACAAAATAAAATTCTTGAAGATGAAAATTGGAATTTGGAAAGAATGAGAAGAAAGGAAGAGAAAAGAAAAGAATAGATTGCTTTCTTCATTCCATATCAAGCTTAAGCTTCAATCTCTTCTTCATTCACTCATCTGCTCCTATATTTAAGAAGCTTGATCTGTCCTTACAAAGGTCACCTGAAAATCATAAAGCAATCCTTGTTAGAGGATGCAAAAGACATAAATCTCTGACTCTTGAATTGATTCATAACATACGAGTTCATTAGTTTCTCAAATTGGGTATCTCTAAAATTTCCCAAAATGTGGTTCCTTATACCAGTGGCAGCGATCGTCGGTGTGGCGACTTATGGTATCATACAATACTTTTCGGTATGAAATTCATATTTCTTGCTATCAATTCAGCAGTATGAACAAACCTATTTTTGTACTTACATACCACATAACTTTCTTAGCTTTAGTTTCTATCATTAAGTTTTTCCATATCCAAAGTCTAAAAGCTAACCTGTGAGTAATAATAGATTACATAGTTCCTCATTCTATATTGATTGTCATCAGCTTTTGACCATCTAGGATGCTATTTATCAAAAAAAAAAAAAAACCATCTAGGATGATAGCATGGATAATTGTATATAGATTAATTATATTGATTTTACAACAACAATAAGCATTATTCAAAACTTTAAAATGTCAGTTATAGATATTCAATAGACTAGTGAGGCTCAACTTATGTATTTTTTTTCTTCATTCTAATCTATACAAAGTCATGTTTTTTTTTTTTTTTGGTTAAACATGCTCATAATTTTTGCTTTTTCAAATTTTAAAATTAGCCCTCAAATTTGTATACTAGTAAAAATAAAACCCAACAAAATCAATTTGGCAAAATAATAATAATAATAATAATAATAATAATAATAGTAATAATAATAATAATAATAATAATAATACTAATAATAATATAATAATTTTGATAAAAAAAACACCAAAAAGGTAATAAAATTCTTAGCTAGCCCATTCCTCAACCCATGGCCCTCCAAATATTAACGAAACGCTAATTCTCCTTTAACAAATTCCAAATCACCTATATATATATATATATATATATATATATATATATATCACAGTTCTCACTTATGTTATATTTTTTAGGTTGCATATACAAATCCTCTATAAACCCACCCAAAAAAAAAAACTGAAGTTCACTAATTGAACATATCAAATACTTCCAAGCATTTAATCACTGCCAACACTTGAGCAAGCTGGTCTCATTTCCACACTTGCCAGATCCCAAACAAAGTTCCTCAATATATTCCTTCAGTTCCCATGCATTCTACTCTATTGATGCCTAAATGTGAACTTTTGTAATAGGACAATAATGGAGAGGCGGAAGATGCAAAAAGGAAAGAAGAGGAGGATGCAAAAAGGCGAAAAGAGGAGGAGGATGCAAAAAGGATAAAAGAAGAAGAGGATGCAAAAAGGCAAAAAGAGGAGGAAGATGCAAAAAGGCAAAAAGAGGAGGAGGATGCAAAAAGGATAAAAGAGGAGGAAGATGCAAAAAGGCGAAAAGAGGAGGAAGATGCACAAAGGAGAAAAGAGGAGGAAGATGCAAAAAGGCGAAAAGAGGAAGAGGATGCAAAAAAGAAAAAAGAGGAGGAGGATGCAAAGGAGAGATTCGAATCTCACAAAAAAAGGATGGAGCAATTAAAAGGGCAACCTCGGCTTCCGAAATTTGCTAACCCGAAACGCTACGACATATGGCTTAAACCAGACCTGAGCACGTGCAAATTTGCAGGGTCTGTGGCTATTGAGCTCAACATAGCGGCGGATACTTGCTTCATTGTCCTCAACGCTGCTGAACTCTCCATTGATACCGCCTCCATATCTTTCGCTCATCACCTAGCTGCTACAGACGCTTCTAATTCTAACCAGGTCATACTTATCTAACCTATCTTATCTTTCTATCACCCTAACTACTTTACTTTTAAAGTTAGTTTAAACTAATATAACTGCTTTAACTTATATATAAAGTTTCTAAAAATGTCTTGTTAAACTTTAGTTTAGTGCTTTCCTTGCTTTATTGATGCGGTTGATGTTTTTGAGCTTTAGCTTATTAAGCTAATCAAAGAAATAGTCAACCTTTTTATTATTTGAATGCGAGAATGACTTACTGAATTTATATTTATCATGCCAAACCAAACGCCATGTCGTTTTAAAATAAAATGCTAAATGAATAAATGAATTAAGTTTTGGACTTGGGCAGGTGTTGAAGCCTTTATATGTTGATGTGGTTGAAGAGGATGAGATTTTGGTTTTGGACTTTTCTGACACACTTCCCATTGGGATTGGACTTCTCACCATCTCTTTTAAAGGAACTTTGAACGATAAAATGAAGGGCTTCTATACAAGGTACAATAGTCGAGTGATGCTTGTTATGATAATATTACAAATTTTATTACATAACTCTCTTTATAAACTATCAGGGTGTGTGTGTGAGAACTTTTAAACTTAACATAAAAAAGAAAATGCTAAACCTACTGTTGGAATATTATTCACAAGTGAGTAGTACCACAATTGGTGAAGTAGTGAAGTCCACATTGGATACTATTGACAAGTGTGAGCAGCTAAATGTTAATATAACATAATTGGACTCATACTCATTGGCTTAAGTTTTTAGGTTAAGGGGTGTCCCCATATGATTTTTTTTAAAAAAAAAAAAAAAAAAAAATTGCTTTCAAATATGCTTAGAATGATTAAAAACTTATTTTCAATGATGGTTGAGATTATCAGGCAGGCCTTTGACCATAGCATTTAAAGATTTAAGTTGATGTATATACTCTCTTTAATGGGATTGAACCTAGCAATGAGTTCAACCTTTACTATTTACTTATAAATGGAGCTAAATGTCTTCTGTTTTCTGCTAAATGAGAATTTTACTAGTAATGTGTATATATTTAAGTTGTTATTTTGCTTTCTAGTACATATGAGCACAATGGTGAGAAGAAGAATATGGCAGTTACACAGTTTGAACCAGCCAATGCAAGGCGATGCTTTCCGTGTTGGGATGAACCTGCTTGCAAGGTGTCACAATCTCTCTCTCTCTTGGTTAATTTAATATCTTGTGCTTCTTCTCTTCTTTTGCTGAAATCACATTTTATATCCGACTGCATTTCATGCTGCAATTAGAAGCTAGTGTACCTCTCATGAAGCTAGTGTTTTGTTTATGAAAGTTCAAATAGCGTATAAAACACTATGAACGTTTAGACCCCCAATTTACAAATTACCAATTCAAGCTTATTATCAAATAATATATGTGCGGAACATGAACATAAGCTAAAACAGAATTAAAAGTGGGATTGCTACGGAGGATCAAGAGTGGTTCTTCTTCACTGAACAGAGCCTGAAGCATCAGGACGATAATCCAAAAAAGAGAAAAAGGGATCAGAAACAAGAAAGGGTGAACAGGAAAACCAAGGCTGGGTTCTGGAAATCAACTGGTACAGATAGGGAAATCAAGTCTGGAGAGAGCTTGATTGGAATGAAGAAAACTCTGGTCTTCCATATAGGGACTACTAAGGGAAAAGAGAAGGGAATAGGGACTAAGTGGGTCATGCATGAGTACAGCACAACCCAGAAGGACTTCGATGGAAAACACCCCGGTCAGGTTGGCTTTTGCTATTCAATTTGTTTGATTGATGTTATATTGACCTGAGATTTTTTATTGATTACTGCACTGAGTGTGTGTGTGTTGATTTAAGATTGTTTTGCCTCACAAAATCATTGGAGGTAACTTTAAAAGAGGATTGATTCAATTAGCTAGGATTGTGGAAACTGTTAGTTTTGATAATTCTTAGTGAGGGGGTTAACATTCTTGCTGGATTAATGATCTCTCTTTTATTTTTTATTTTTAATATTTTAGATTCATTAAAGAAGGTATTCTTAATCCATCAAGGGATAGATACTGAAATTTTACATGTAGACACTGTTGCAAGGATTAGTGGTTTTAGCTCATGAGTTCCCCTATTGAGGAGAGGAGGAGACTCGTAGAAGACAGGGTGTGAGTGTGAGTTTTTTTTTTTTCGAAAAGTAGTTTGATGGTTTCTTTTTGGGTTGAACAGTACTCACATGTATGAATTGAGAATTTGTTTGTTTTGTCATTTCTGATACATATTTACATATTGTTATTTGCATTTTTTTGTGGTAATTCAATTTGTAGTATATATTAGGCAATGATGTTATATCCGCCCAATTCACTTGGGTGCTTAACATTATGCAGAAGGCCTTTGTCCTTTGTCGTTTATTCGATAATCGAGAAAAGAGTACCAATGGTGGACCTGCTGCTTCACTTGATACCTCATCTTGTATTGAAGAAACTAAGTCTAAGTCATCGCTGGCTCCTGTATTTCCAGCATTGGATGTGCAAGCTGAAACTCATCAAACAAGTAATCAATCTTGTTATGCTAAAATTCCTGATGAAATGTTGTCTGCTGCTACAGCACCTGTTCAATGTGAAAATGCTTCTGTTGCAGAAAAACAGGAGGCAGAAATGACATCTCCTGAGGTGAGAGGATCTAGTTTCCGCATCAGACACTTATGCTTTTCTTTATCTTTCTTTTTTTTTTTTTTTTTTTTTTTTTTTTGTGAATTGAGAAGTATTAAATTAATCAATATCTTGTAACTCATGTTTCTTCTATCAGGATGAATTTAATGTGGAGGAATTTTTGAATAAGCTCTCCCCATCCTCATTTGATTTTTATGTGGACGAAATGATGTCTGATGCTACAGTACCTATTCAATTTAAAAATGACAACTTCAACTCTGAGGTAATAGGACTTGGTTTCAGCATTAGACACTATCTATGGTTTATTTATTTATTTATAATAATTTGATAGTTATAATGGGGGAGGGGGGATTTGAACATTTGATGTCTCTATTGGAAATAGTGGGAGATGCCAACTAGTTGAGCTACAAGGCATAGAGTAGTTGTTATCACTATTAAATTGTGGGAATTAGAAGTGCAGATAACTAATTATACACTTATCTTGGTTATTCATGTTTCTTCCATCAGGTTGACCAGGATTTGGAGAAAGCCCCCAAAATGTTCTACCCCCATCCACCAGAGCCATTAGATTGCAACTTTTCCTCCATATCAACTATAACTACCGCTACACCAGCTGTTTCTTCTCCTACCACAGCTAAAGCTTCTCTTGAAGAAGCACAGTCTATGCTAGCACCAGCTTCAGTTTCTCCAAAATTAGGAAGTGAAGCTGACAATTATCCCATGAGTTTTCAATGTTGTCCAGCAGAAAATTCTGATGGAATAACATCTAGCAGTATACCGCCCATTGAGTACAATGGTTATAACACTAGTGTTGCAAAAAATGATGTGGTAGAAAAAACATCTGATGAGGTGAGAAAGGAATTAAATTCAAGCATAAAACAATAACATCTCTTTTCCAAGTGTAGTTAACTAGTTAAGCACCTATATTATTCATTTATGTTTCTAACATCAGGCTAATTTGCAGGTGGAGGCAGGATGGAATATGTTCCCTGTCAGACCACAGCCACTAGGTTGCAACATGTTATTCCCATTACGCTCGCAGGTGCAAGCGGACGACTGCTTTTGGTACAAGTCTAGCTGTGAAAATAATCTTGCTTTTGATGATGAAACCCAGGAAAACATGGTCTCTGCACAGGTAAGTGAAAACTCTCAAGACATCTTTTATTAATTGATCTTGCAAGTTTTTCCAATAAATTTCTAGTTATGTTAATCTGTAGCTCAAGACTTGTTATACTCGTTTGTGGGTATTTTTTGACTTATTCGATGTGTTTCTTTGTGTTTGTCATCTTCGGATAATTGGTCTTCTGAAAACTTACCTTGCATTGTTATTATGTGCAACAGTTTGATCAAGAGTATCAAGATTTGTTGTGGCTTGAAGATATCATCAAAAGTCCAAAGGTTTCACCAGGGTTGTAAAAATCAGGATCATATCTAGGATCTGAGGGAGGGTCTT
>JARYZH020001107.1:0-40980 GCA_030021035.2 Notholithocarpus densiflorus | reverse complement strand
TCTCCTTCCTCTTTACCTCATTATCTTTCTACTACTCTTTACTTTACTATTAAACTTTCTTCATCCTTTTTTCTTTCTTATATTTTAACTATTCTTTTCCCCATCCTATTTTGTATAAATTTGATATAATTTCTTCCATTCAATTCGTCTTTTTTCCACACAAAAACTAAGTACTCTCTCTCTCTCTCTCTCTCTCTCTCTCTCTCTCTCTCTCTCTCTCTCTCTCTCGGTGGATTTTTGTTCTTTCTTATAACTCTAATTTAGGTTGATGGTTTTTTTATTTAATTTTAATATGTGTTTTGATGTTGTGTTTTATAAATTTCCCATCACAAATCCCTCTTAATATGGTTTGGATTAATACTTGATTTCTTTTGGAAATAAGAATTTGAGTTTATATCAAAACAAAATCTACATGACTACTAATTCGAATGTGCATGCCAATTGTTTGAGTAATAAATTATTATAAAGACTGTATTTTATTCCTATGGTTTCATTTAAATTTTGGATAAGATAACATTATAGTTTTGTAATGAGTTTTGATTATCATGATAATCTTTTTATTCCTTAAGAGTTACGAGATGAGAAATTTGAATAATAAATTTGAAACTTATAAAGTTTAGTTGTATATTAGGCAAACATAACATACTATAATAGAAGTTAGAAGAATATGGATCACCATAAAAAAATATTAATCAAAACACAGAAAATAAAATAATGATATATTTGTAAAGATAAAAAAAAATTTAAAAAAATTACTTATAGAAATATATATATATATATATATAAGTCCTTTTCTTTTTAAAAGACAATACTTGAAGTAATTGCTACTTTTTATATAATACACCTCATTACATAATATTTATATATTCCTAGGCAACCTGGTTTAACCGGGTTGCCATTGCTAAAATATCTTAGCAACAGTGAACAATGGGTTCTTATATATACAACCCACTATAGCTCAGGATGTAAAAATTTTTATAATATTTAATTCTCTCTTTTCCCAAATAAAAATAAAATATATCCTCTCTCCTTTTTCATCAGTCTCCATTGCTCATCACTTCTCTCTCTCTCTCTCTCAACAAACTTAGACTTTCCCCCTCTTAAACCAGTTCTTTCTCTTCTCCTAGCTACTAATCTCTCTCTCTTCTCTCTCTGTTGCTTCTATTCTCTCTTGATTGGACCAAAGTCATGCTCTATTTGGTAGTGACGGCGGCAGCTTTATAGGTTTAAATCGGTGGGTATGGTTTGAATCAGTGGCAGAATCAGTGGATGGGTTTGAATTGGTGTTTCTCGGCTTCGTTTTGGTGGTTGCTAAATCGATGGGTTAGGTTGCTATTAGGGTTTGTTTGAATCAGCTACTGCTAGGTTTCTCTTGTTTGAGTTTTGAGTTGCTGGGGGATTTTGATTTTGTTTGTGGTGATGGTGGTGGCCACGGCTAGTTGTTTAGGTTTTAGGTTTGAGTATGGTGGCAGGGTTTTTTTCTGGGGGGGGGGGGGGAGTGGGGGTTTGGGTTTGAGTTTCAGTTTCAATTTAGTTTGAATCGGTAGTTTTGGTGGTAAGTGGTGCATTTGGGTTGCTCGGCGATGGTGGGTTGCTTACCGGTTTAGGTGTAGGTTTGCTAGATGTTGCTCTGTTTGGTTTGTTTCAGAGGAAGAGATAGTAACAAAGAGGAAGAAAGAGATATAGTTTTAGAGGAAGAAAGAGAAACGATAAATGAATGGTGGTGGCGGTGGTGGTGGGCGGTGGAGGGGTTGTTCTAGGATGAGTTTGTGTGATGGGTGGTTGAGAAAGAGAGACTGAGAGAGAGATAGAGAGTAAGAGAGAGAACAGATATGGGAGAGGAGAGCGAGATAGGTTAGTGTTATATTTATTTTAGGGTAAACTACATATTTGGTCCATATCCTTTACACCATATTTTAATTTAGTCCTTTACTTTTTAATTGTGTTAATTTGGTCTCTAACCTTTCAGTGTCGTGTCAATTTAGTCACTATCATTATCTCTTGGATGAAAATTGCTGACATGGTAAATGGCTAAAATAAAATGCTGATGTAGCTGTGAGAGACGTGTCCCTCAAAAAAGAGATTCGGGTACCTTTTGAGATACCTCTCTTTTTGGGTAAGTGGTATGGAGTCGCCACTTATTTTTCTTTATACAAAAAAATAAGAAAAAATACTAATTACAAAATACATGACTGAATAGTTCCATTCATTGATTGAATAAAAATTACATATCTAGAAAATTGAAAAGTTACATAGCTTTGGGTTCTAGTTACAATCTACCAAATATTTACATGGCTTGTTGTCCTAGTTACATTCTACCCAAAACAAATGAAGACAAGGCTAGATCTACTAAACCAAAAACCTAAATCCGAAGGCTAGGTTACGGAATGGGAAGGTATTAGGCACCCATTCTGCCCAAACAAAGTTTGGTCTTCTAGACTCTTGTGACCAATGTACTATGCTATGCATGTCATGCATGATATGTTGAACATATGAATGAAAAATTAAATCACACAAATTTATGTATGGATGAAATCTCTTCTTTTTTGTTAAAAAAAAAAAAAAATTAGATATGTTTTTTATTGTTAGAAAAATGATTTTGATTTGTCAAAATATCATATCTACTTTGTGGGATGTAAAAAAAATGGTTTTTGATGATAATACTACAAAAAAGATTGCTATTAGCAACGGCCAAAGTTCGTCGCAACAACACAAAAAGCTGTCGCAGATTAGTAGTGTCGATGGCAAAAGGCCGTCGACGTCCGTCGGTAAAAGCCTCGTCGATAATACTATATTACCGACAAGGCCATCGCTAACACTCATTTTCGACCGTAAAAAGCAGTCGTAAGCAATTATTTTTTCCGTCAAAAATACTTCTTCATAAGAGGAAGTTGGACGACCAAATACATTTTGTGATGAACTAAGGCCGTCATTAATGTATTTTTTCGACGACTAAAAGTCATCATAAATACTAGTTTTGCTGTCGAAAATACAACTTTGTACGAGGAAGTTGGACGACCAAATATATTTTGCGACGAACTAAGGCCATCATTAATGTATTTTTTCGATGACAAAAGTCGTCATAAATACTTGATTTGCCGTCAAAAATACAATTTCAAATGATGAAGTCAAACGACCAAATACATTTTGCGACGAACTATAGCCATCGTTAATATATTTTTTTCAATGACCAAAAGCCATCGTAAATACTTAGCTTTTCGTCAAAAATACAAAATCTTAGTGACCATTTATGTCTTTTCAACGAACTTTGACCGTTATTAAAAATTAGTTACCACGTCACTAATACATTATTTGCAACAAAATAGCTTCGTCGAAAAAAAAAAGAAAAAAGGCCATTTCTAGTAGTTTAATTGCAACAAAACAATTCTGTCGAAAAATAAATACATGAATTATATGAAAGTAAATAAAATAATATATAAATTACAAAGATACATCTCATAAAAAATTTTCCATTCAAATAACAAGTACAAATCCATAATTGTTCAAAACTAATAAGTGAATAATGCAATAAAAATGAAAATATTAAAAGGTCTACAAAATAGTATGATGTTCAATAATACATGAAAGCTATATTATATCCTTCACTAAACTTGAAAGCATAAGCATTGGAAGATCAGTCATCATCCGAGCTAATTTCCTCTAGCTGAGAGTCACCTTCCTCCTCAAAGTCATCTTGTGTAATTATTCACACTACGATCTCCTCCTTAACATTGGTCTGCAATATTTTAGATTAAACTGAATAAATATACAAAAATTATAACTACACAAATTTTTATGTTTACAGTAAATAATAAAGAATTAACTAAAATATATTCATTTAAAAATATTAACACAATCACCACGATAAAATGACAAAACATCAAAAATAAATCCTTACTACCGACACAAACATTGCATCTATCATAAATTCTTACTACTGTCAAGAACCTTGCAGTTCTCCTGTGAATGAGAACTTCCAAGAATACATCCACCACCAATAACCACATTAATAGTACATCCCCATCACTCTTAACAATATATCCATCATCACAACAAGTCACATAAAATTATATATGAACTAAGAATAGCAATTAATTGAAAACTGTAATGAGCAAATTTATCATTGATTTCAACAACCTCAATAAAATAGGGAAAAAAATTTTATGTTGGTTATACTGGAAAAAATTATGTGTAATAGGTGCTTGCATATAATTAAAAGTAATCAACAAATTGGTTGGGGCCGCCAATACATACAAACATTACACTATGGTCTAGTACCAAACTGTCAAGAACTTTACCTACAATACGAGATTGTATATTATGAAAGAGATATATCTAAACCAAACCCAAAATTTAGATAAAATAAATCAACCAACAAATCCATTTAGTAATCTACTACATTAACAAAATATATAAATCAAGATATAAGGATTTAAGAAAACTAACCTGGGCTTTAGAGGTGAGAGCTTTTTCTTCTTTCTTTTCTTAGTGAGTGAAATAGAGTGTTAGTATTTAGTGAGTAAAAAGGGAGGCGTGGGATTGAAAAAATAAAAAGGTGGGGCGCTTGTCTTTTAGTGATAGGGAGAGGTAGGGTTTTGTCTTCTTCTTCTTTTTCTTTTTCTTTTTCTCTTTTTTTTTTTTTTTTTTTTTTTTTTTTTTTTTTTTTTTTTTAAAGTTAAAATGATATTGCCGTGTGTGTTTTTTTAAGAATGTGGGGCTGGGTTTATTTTACTGCAATGTGACTTCTCTTTTTGTTTTATTTATTAAAATTTTTTTTTTAATTTTTTTATGACAACCACGTCACTTTCTTTTTTTGGTCACTTTGAAATATCATTTTTTTTAATTATTATTATTATTAATAAAAGATAGAAACACTATGAAATCTTACTTCTTGCAATTATTTTTTAGCAAGTGTTCTTTTAAAAAATGTCAGGGAAATATAACCTCAATATTGTTTAGGTGGATTTATTTTACAGAAATATAACCTCAATATTTAAAAAATAAATAAAAATAAACTTTGTGTATTTTATTTGGCAAAACCACTCCATTTGAAGGAAAAACCATTTTCCACTTGAAATCTCATTAACCGAATTTTGTTAAATTAATATTAAGAATGTTGTGTACAAACCTGCCCGCAAATTTCCAAAATCATCTTATTTCATAATTAAAATACATTGATTTCAAATTTTAATTAAAGATTATTTTAAAATATTTAGTATGACATTTTTTTTAAAGTTTTTCAAAGGGTTGTGGAGGGAATTGTTGTTGCAAGTATTTTGGTACTTGATAAAATTTGTATTATTATTCTAAAAATTTCAGTATTGTATATAGTATTCATTGTTAAACTTTGATAAAGAAAATTTTATAGAAAAGCATGAACGTCGAGAAAACCCAAAAATACAAACCAATACCCAAAATCCACTCAAAACCTCCCTATTCAACCTGATTTGATCCTATCAAGCAGTCATAGACCCAACTTCAATGGTTGACCATGTTTGACCAAATATTGACCAAGTTTTGCAAACTTTGACTACTCATTTCTCACAATCTAACCGTCTAATTGTTGTCATACTTCGCCAACACCAATATCTCACCACATTCTTCCAATCCAACGGTCAGATTTTGAATTTGAGTCTAGAGCATTATGGACGTGTTGTTGTACCAAGACACTAAGAAATTTTGATTGGTCACATTCTCCTAATCCAACTGTTTGATTGAGCTCAAAATCTATCAAAACCAATATTTATCCCACTCTTTCAAACTAATGATCAAAGTTTTAATCTAACTCTGGCACAAGATGGATGCGTGTCGTTGTATCCACCTATCATGAAACTTCAATCAATAAAAATATACAATACTCTTCCAAGTGAGTTATAAACTATATAAATATCACTAAGAATAGAGAAAGTGATCTACAAAATACAACCAAAAACCTGCAAAATGACCCCAATAGATTTGCATATGACCTTTGACTTTGCCATTTTTAAACTTGAAACTGATAAAGGCATAAAAACCCAAAAAACCTTAAAACACTGACCAATACCCAAAACCTACTCAAAACCTCCTGATCTACCTAATTTGATCAAATCCAGTGGTCTTGGAACCAACTTTGAAGTTTGACCAAAGATTGACCAAGTTTAATAGACTTTGACAAAGTTTCGCAAGATTTGACTTTTCTGTTCTCACAATTTGATCGTCTGATTGTCATTGTAATTTACAAATACAAATATTTCACCATATTCTACCAATCCAACGGTCAGATCTTGGATCTCCATCTGGTTGCATGATGGACATGTGTTGTTGTACCCACCCACTGGGAAACTTTGATTAACCCTATTGACACAATCCAACCATCCAAAATGGCTAAAATACACCATCAAAGCTAGGAAATAACCAAAATACCCATAAACTTCTAAAGTGACGAAAGTTCCCCTAAAAGCTTCAAAATAATAAAAATACCTTTTACTTGGAGGGTCTTGAAAGTTTTTTTTTTTTTTTTTTGCAATTTTTAAAATTAAGAAAAAATTCTACATTTTAAAGACAAAATTGAGGAAAATTTACCATTCAAAGAAAATAATAAATTTTTATGGCCATATATATGTTGAAAATCACTTTTATTGTGACAGATTTAGCTTACCGACACTAATACCTTCTTTTCTTAAGAAAATTTTAACTATTAACGATGACCAAAATGTCCGTCACAAATAACAATGCAATATATAGTGATGGAAAACAATTGTCAAACACATAAAAATAAGGGCATGAATTCCCCCCCTTTAAAAAAAATTACCATTGTCGACAGCTTAGGTCCATCACAAATATTATTTATTGGGAGGGATCCAATTCTATCACTAATACGTTCTTTCTTTTAAAGCAAATTAACTATTTATGACGGTCAGTATGTTCGTCGCAAATACGAACTCAGTTAGAAAAATAAAAAAATTTAATTGCGATGGATAAATGTCATCACAAATATTGTGAAAAGTAAGGGGGAATTTTCCCTCCAAAATATTTCACCATTTTCGATGGCTTCATGGCTGTCACTAATACCCTCTTTTATATTTATGATGGAAGAATGTTTGTTGCAAATAATAACACCATAAAAAAAAAAAAAAATTGTATTTTCGACGTACAAAAGCCGTCACAAGTGTTAATAGTTCTGACGGTTTTTCTTCGGTCATCGTAAATAATACCCTCTTTTATATTTACGATGGAAGAATGTTTGTCGCAAATAATAACACCATAAAAAATATATATTTTGTATTTTCGACACACAAAAGCTGTCACAGGTGTTACTAGTTCCGACGGTTTTTATTTGGTCATCGTAAATAATACTTTATTAGCGATGAACATTTTTATGCCGTCATAAAAAGTAAGGCGGGAAAACTTCCCTCCAAAACAAATCATATTTTTGACAAAAATAATAGGCATTCTCGACAAACTCATTTTGCCGTCACAAATATTTTAATATTTGACGAGTAATTATCGACGAAAAAGACTTGCCGTCGAAAAAGCTAGTTTTTCCGATGGCTTTTTGTAGTCATCGAAAAAGTTTCGTCGCAAATAACAATCTTTTTTGTAGTGTAAAAATTCAGATCTGTTTTGTTATATTAAAAAAAGGTGATTTTTTTTATGACAAAAATTCAGATCTGTTTTGTTATATATTTTATAAAAAAGAAAATATTTTCTAAGAAGAAAACTTCACTCATAATCTAAAATTATGCAATCATGAATTAAAATAAACACAGACACAGCAATACATAATCTCTTTCTTTATTTCAACAATTTGCATGTATTAAGAAAATCATATTTGAGAAAAATTTAGATCTGCATCTCATAAAGATGCAGATATTTTTTTGTTTGAGAAAACTCAGATCTACATCTAAGGAAGATGTAGATCTATTTTTATATTGAGAAAAAATTCAGATCTACATCTTATAAAGATGCAGATCTGTTTTGTTTTAAGAAAAATTCAGATCTACATCTTATAAAGATGCAGATTTTTTTTTTTTTTTTTTTAAGAAAAATTCGGATCTACATCTTATAAAGATGCAGATCTATTTTGTTTTAAGAAAAATTCAGATCTATATCTTATAAAGATGCAGATTTGTTTTATTTTAAGAAAAATTCAGATCTACATCTTATAAAGATGCAGATCTGTTTTTTTTTAAGAAAAATAATTGTTCAAATGCAAATTTATTGACATTCAAGAAAAAGATTATAACAATCATATAGAAAATATCATGCTTTAAACAAAAGGACAATTAACAATTCATAGATATTTGAAAAAGAAAGAGATATAATATGCATCATCACATCACAAGAGAAGGGTGAAGGAAACAACCTCTTGCATGAGCACACTTGTTCTTGAGACGATGTTTTAGGGTTCAAATAAATTTGTTCAATTCTCTTTGAAACCTAAAAACCCTAATTTTACAGCAACACTTAGAGAGATGATCAAAAATATATGTGGTTTGAGAGTCAAAAACGTATGCCTCTCAGAGCGTCAAAAAAAAAGGTGCTAAATTATGAGGTTCAATCTCTATTTATAGAGGCCAGAAGACTCTCAAAAATAGGTACGGTCGATTAGGGTTTGAATCCGGCCGCATCCTTTTGCAAAAAGATCGAAAAGGGTGTGCATTATCGTCACCTGAAGGCCATTGGGCCAAAGCCCACATGATGGCAATTCGGCACTTTTAGAGTGCCGTTCGGCACTCCAAATGTGCTGTTTGGCACGCCAAAAGTGCCAAATTGGCTCTTGGAGGCCGAACGCACTTTCGTGTTCGGGTGCCATTTGGTCTCTCCTTCTAGGGTTTTTTGGCCGGTCCTTGTACCTGGACATGTTTTCAACCTCTGTTTATGATTTTTTATCTCTTTTTTGGATAATTCAGGCTTTTTTAAGAAAAATTATCTTGTGGATAAATCCCTTAAAATAAATCTTGATAATGTTCAGATTATCCCCCATTTTGTTGTTATCCAATCATCCATTTTATTCCTATGCATGCATCCCTATTTTAAACACTAATTATCAACCAATCACAAAATTATCTAATTAATTTTAATTGCTTAACCAATCAGAATTAATTTAAATTAATCATGTGCGGTCGACCTTACCTAGACACAATGCATATGTACCATGCAAACTTGATCATGCAATATCTTTCGATCCGATGGTCCGATTTGGAAACCGGAAACACTGTTGCGACCGTTAGAATCTCAAGATCATTTTTATGATATGCAATGAATGAATTAATGCATACAATGCAGGAACAAATTGATGCATGTAATTCAAGAACAAAATGATGCATGTGATGCAAGAATGATTTTTTTTTTAACATGGATGGTCACTCTAGTCATCTTCTTTGATTAAATCATGGGTGCAAAATCGAGTGTCTACAAAATGCCCCTCATTGACAGAGCTTGGAAAGCGAATGTCAATGTAAAATAAAGACACTGATTTTAGCGACCATGATTTAATTAAGGTTGAATTTTCAAAGATTACCTAGCCCTCGAACCTAAAACTTTGGAATGTAGAACTAGTGCCTTATCTTTTGAAAAAACAATGAAAATACTTGACTTAGCTGGTAATTGCTGAACTCTGAAATGGCTCTTGATAATTGATATGGTTGAGACTTTTTCATTCTGATCTTAATAATGGAGGAGTCTGCAATCAACTGGCTTGATCTTGACGAAAAGGGGCATCTGTGACCAACAGGCATGGTCTTTGACAAAAGGAGGCATCTGCGACCAACAGGCATGGTCTTGACAAAAAGGAGCGTCTATGACCAACTGGCTTGGTCTTGACAAAAGGGTGTCTGTGATCAACTGGCTTGATCTTGACAAAAAGGAACGTCTGCGACCAATAGGCTTGATCTTGACAAAAAGGAGCGTCTGCGATCAACTAGCTTGATCTTGACAAAAGGGTGTCTGTGATCAACTGGCTTGATCTTGACAAAAAGAGGCATCTACAACCAATAGGCATGGTCTTGACAAAAAGGAGCGTCTGTGACCAACTAGCTTGGTCTTGACAAAAAGGAGCGTCTGCGACCAACTGGCTTGGTCTTAACGAAAGGGTGTCTGCGATCAACTGGCTTGATCTTGACAAAAAGGAGCGTCTGTGATCAACTGGCTTGATCTTGACAAAAAGGAGCGTATGCGATCAATTGGCTTGATCTTGACAAAAAGGAGCATCTGTAACCAACTGGCTTGGTCTTGACGAAAGGGTGTCTACGATCAACTGGCTTGATCTTGACAAAAAGGAGCGTCTGCGATCAACTGGCTTGATCTTGACAAAAAGGAGCGTCTGCGACCAACTGGCTTGGTCTTGACTAAAGGAGCGTTTGCGATCAACTGGCTTGATCTTGACAAAAAGGAGTGTCTGCGATCAACTGGCTTGATCTTGACAAAAAGGAGCGTCTGCGACCAACTGGCTTGGTCTTGACTAAAGGAACGTCTGCAATCAACTGGCTTGATCTCAACGAAATGGTGTCTAGGGCTTCTCATCCTTGAAACCAGGTTGTTGCCTACAAAAATCAAAATTTGGAATCAGTTTCTAACTGATAAAGGCTTTGTGTTCCCACTGCTTTTTGAAATGTGATCCCTTTCTTGATTTGAACTTTATCAAGAAAAGTTTAATTGACAAAAGATTTTTCTTTTGAGAAACATTTGATTTTTGAAATTCTGAAGTTTTGAAATTTTGATTTCGACTTTTGAAACTTTTGAAAAAAAAAAAATCTTCTTGAAATCTTAAAATCTGAGATTTTGAGCCTTTAGAATTTTTAAAATCAAGGTTCGGAATCTTGATCATGAAATTTGAAGTTTGAATTTTTAATGAAAACTGAAGAGTTGAATTCAACATTTGGGCATTGAGAATATTGTTAGGACATATGTGATTCACTTGTTAGGAACATATGTCACTACTTTATGTAATTGGCTAATCCTTTGACAAAACGCACTTTACTTATATTTGGGTAGATCTAGGATGTGTTTAATACTTCAAGAAACTGTGTTTCAAGATCAACTGTTAAAGCCATGCGAGTTTGTCCAAGATTCAAGTCTGAAAAGTGCCTGTCATTAAAGCTCGATAGCTAGCTCGACAGCTAGCCATCTATCTAGCTTAAGAAGCTATTCCAGCCCCGTGGCTCGATAGCTGCTCGACAGCATCTCGACAGATAGGCATCTATCAAGGTTTATGAAAAATAGAATTTCAGATCTGTTTTGACTCCAATCCATGATTATGTGTTTAGGCCTTCTTTTCTCACAACCCTAGACATATAAAAGGATTGTTTTAAGGGCTGTCAAAGGAGACACAAGTTGCACAAGTGTTAAGAAAAGTTTGTTCAAGCAAATTGTGATCGGAGACAGAATTTGCCCTAGTTCATCATTCTTGTGAAGAAGTTGCTGTGTTTGTACACCATAGGGTTTTGTGACCAAGCATCTTCTTGATCTTCATCGTTGGGATGAACTGAAGAACTTTGTAGCCAACAACCTTCTCTAGTTGGTGATTGAAGTCGCGTACTGGGATCCGCGCAATTGGTTAGTCACGTACTGGGAGCTGTGCATCAAAAGGGGAAATTGTCACTACAGAACAAGTCCAATTGGGTATTGAGGTAAGGGTTCAACTGTAGGTTGGTATAAGGTACTGAGATTCTTTTACTTGTAACCGCTTGTTGTGATAATAGTGGAATTTCGGGAATGGTAACCTAAAAATCACCGGGTGGGGTTTTTGCCGTGTAGGTTTTCCCCATTTGTAAACAAATCACCGTGTCAATTTATTTTCTGCTGCATTCTTAGTTTAATTGGTGATTTGTTTGTGTTACCACGCGCTTTGCATGTTAATTTATTTAATTAATAAACTTGGCTAATTAATCAATTAATTAATCACAAGAGGTCAATTCGTTTTTGGCCTATCAAGTGGTATCAGAGCAGGCACACTCTGATTAGGGTTAATCTTTGCTGTGTTTGATCCATTGACCCCAGTTTGTCATGGATAGAGGACAGTCTTTAATTATACCTCCTTTATTTGATGGCACTAACTATGCATACTGGAAAGTACGCATGAGAGCTTTCTTGCAGTCTCTAGATGAGAAGGTGTGGCAAGCTGTAGAGATTGGCTGGACCAAGCCAAAGGAAGCGCCGATCGATTAGGATGATGCCAAGATCAAGGCGGCAAACTTCAACAGCAGGGCATTGAATGCCTTATTCAATGCAGTCACTAATGAGGAGTTCAAGAAGATATCCTCCACTGAAACTGAGAAGGAAGCATAAGCCATCCTCCAAACAACCTATGAAGGAACTAAGGCTGTCAAGGATTCGAAGCTTCAGAGGCTCACTACAAGCTTCGAAAAGATTAAGATGGAGGAGGATGAGTCATTTGATGAGTTCTATGCCAAGCTCAAGGACATAGTGAACTCAGCTTTCAATCTTAGGGAAATCATTCCTAAACCCAAGATTGTGAGAAAGGTGCTCAGATCTCTACCTGAGAGATTCCATGCCAAGATTACGGCGATCGAGAAATCAAAGGATATTGACAAGATCCCTTTGACAAAGCTGGTTGGTAATCTGCAGACCTACGAGTTAGGGTTAATGAGGATTGGTAAGTCGGGTAAGAGCAAGAGCATGGCACTGAAGGCCAAGAGCAGTGACATGGATGAGTCTTCAGATGATGAAGATTCTAAGATGAAGTCCTACATCACTAGGCAATTCAAGAAATTCATGAAGAATGCCAATGGGAAGGGCTTCGACAAAGACCGTAGGCAATCCAATTCTTCTCAGTTCAAGAATCAAGACAAAGGGAAGAAGGATTCTAGGGATGGTGGTCAGTACACTGTTCCCTTAGGACCAAAGTGCTTTGGGTGTCAAGGCTTCGATCATATAAAACAAGAGTGCCCCACATATCTCAAGACCATTGGGAAGAGTAAGGCACTTGCTGCTACATTGAGCGACACCGAGCTTGAAGATGATTTCGACAATGAGGATGATGGAATCCTAAATGCCTTCACTGCCATTGTCAATCCTACTGAGGGGATTATTGAAGATATGGAAGAAGAAGAGGAATCGGTGGATTCTAAGTTTGAGAAGATGGATGATCAAGATGATATCCATACAGCCTATGAGAAACTGTACAAGCTTTCTGAGAAGCATGAGAAACTTTATAGGCTGGCCACCAAGAAGCTCAGTGATATGGAACTTGATCGTGAAGAGCTTTCCACAAAGTTTGATGAAGCCAATCAGACTATTGGAGCACTGAGGTTCGAGAACAATTTCTTGGCTGAGAAAACCAAGAAGCTTAAAGCGGAACTGTTTCAAGTCAGAGCTCAATTGGAGAGGACGTCAAGTGCAAAACTTGATAAGATGATAAGTCTTCAGAAATCTGCTTCTGATCGAACAGGTTTAGGGTATAGTTTCTCTTCCTCTAATATTGCTTCTACTAGTACTATTGTTTTTGTTCCTCCTGCTAATAATGTTGAAACTAATGAAGTTAAAAATGATTTAGCTAGTGAGAACATAGATAAGGGTAAGTTTATCTTAGGAGCACCCCCTAAACTTGCTAAGAATGAGACTAAAAACCCTAGAACTAAGAAGGCTAACTCTCAAAAGCCTAAACAGAAGAAGCAGCATCTCTGTCATCATTGTGGAGTTACCGGTCATACTCGACCAAATTGCTATAAGTGGTTAGTCACTCAACAGAGCAACGGCATGATAGCATCTAGAAGCCAGAATCAGCTTCAATCCTCTCTTGCTCCTCTTGGAGATCTTCTCAAAGCCCACATGTTCCTTTCGAACTTGAATGGTTTCAATTCTTCCCCCTTACCGCCGGTTCAAGGGTTCACTCAAAGAAAAGGTTCTTCCAAGGTGTGGAAGGAAAAGAGCTCCAAGTGATTCTATCACTTTTCTCTTTCTCTCTTCTTGTTTTTGTGTGTGTATTACTTTTGTGTTTTGCTTTCAAGTTTTGAGTCAGTCTAGTTTTATGATTAGCTTTGTTTAACATGTTTTTGTTTGTTTTCAGTTTTGTTTATTTTGTTTTTCATATAAAAATTTAAAAAAAAAAATTTGAAAAATCAGAAAAATACAAAAACAGTGTTTGTGTACATTGGATGGCCATTGAAACAAAGTTTTCTAAACTTTGTATCTCTTGTAACTTAGATGAACATCTCTATGCACAACTAAGCAAGTGAGCTTTATGGCTCGTGTTTGTGATGAGTAAGATTAAGTAATCTCTTGTACTTAACACTCGTATCACTCTTTTTGACGGGCAGGACTAGAAAATCCTAAGAGAAAGGCATAAATAACCATCTCACCACTGTTGCCTGCCAATCATGAATGACATTTGTGTGCTTCGGCATAGCAAAATTGGAATGTCAAATGCTTAACATAATTGGGTATTTCTTTTCTATCTCTTATATGCCAATGCATGATTTGCTTAAAAGAAAAATATGCAAAGAAAATAAAAAGCAAAAAGAATCAAAATGCTTTTGAATATGATTGCAAGCGTATATTCTAGGAGATGTGAGAGTTATAGGATATACCTCGAAGGTGATAGTCCCTATCAAACAGTTATGATTGTGTGAGTTAAAGTGATTTGCTCATATCTCAGATCGTCATAACATGTATACACCTATGAAATCTTGCGATGTTTTTCACACACAACACGCAATATTCTTTGCTACTTGTTGGGAAATTTAGACCCCGGTTGATAGAATTAACAAATTTTAAACCCAAGTTGTTAATTAAGTTTATTATGAATAAATCTTGTTAAAACAAACAAACATCAATATCATGTCACAAATAAATGCAGCGAAAAAATAAATAAGACAAGATATGATGACCTAGGAAAACCAATGAAACAAACTAATTTCACAGTAAAAAACCTGGGGGGAAACCTTCCCGAAAAGCAATTCACTATAGTAAAGAGAAGTTTCAGATCTAGTACAAAACCTTTGTCCCTAGACTCTACAATCCCCGTAGATGAACTCACAGCAGAAACCTTCTACCGCTTCAGAACCTCTGAACTCTTCAATATATAAACGCCAACCTTTGATGCACGAATCCCAGTACGTGACTAACCAATTGCGTGGATCTCAGTACGCGACTTCAATCACCAACTAGAAGAAGATGTTGGCTACAAAGTTCTTCACTTCATCAACAATGAAGATCAAGAAGCACTTGGTTACAAAACCCTAAGGCGCAAAGATGAAATAACTTCTTTCAAAAAGAATAAGGCATCAGTCACCTTTTGCATATGTTCTCCTTGTATTCTCTTATTTGTGACGGCCTCTAAAATAAGCCTTATATAGGTCTAGGGTTGTGAGAAAAGAAACCCTACACAAATACAAAAACTTGGGCCGAAAATCAGATCTGGAAATCTGAATTCCCGTAACCTCGATCAATCGAGAGGTGTCGAGGAGGTGTTGAGCTTTAAACTTCGACAGATACAGCTATCGAAAAGCTATCGAGGAGCTGTCGAGGAGACAGAAGCTTTCTCGATCGATCCACCAGCTATCGAGAGGTGTCGAGATTGCGATAACTCTCAACTGAAGATCTCGAAAGATAGCCTAGCTGTCGAGCAGCTGTCGAGATATCTGTCCGCAGGTGTCGAGCTATCTGTCTAGCTTTAATGAACAGCTTTTCTTCACTTGTTTCTTGGTCCAATCTTCATGGCTTTAATACTAGACTTGAACAACATGTTTCTTGAAGTATTAAACACATCCTAGATCTACCCAAATACAAGTAAAGTGCGTTTTGTCAAAGGATAAGCCAATTACATAAAATAGTGACATATGTTCCTAACAAGTGAATCACATATGTCCTAACACTACTCTTGATACATGTGCAGGTACAATGTGATTTGGCCATCACAAGGTTTTACATGTGTTAATGTATGCTCACTAAACTATCTTGACTTGTTTTTGAAATATAAAATTGGTTAGACTTGTTTAATGTGTATGTGTGTGTGTGTGTGTGTTTTTGGGATCCATATGCTTAAAATTGTTGTTGAGAGATGATTTTAAGAGTCTAATATGTTGATTGGATCATTGGTTGAGTTGCATGCTTGATTGCCTTCATATCTGTGTTTTTTCCTTCTTGAAAAACTGTTTTTAAGCAATCTCGACAGCTTCTCGACACCTCTTCGACACCTGGCTATCTGTCGAGATCTTAAGCTGTTTCTTATCGCAATCTCGATAGCTGTCTCGACAGCTGATGGATCGATCGAGAAAGTTCCTAGATCCTCGATAGCTTCTCGACAGCTGGTGGATCGATCGAGCTTCTTGTCGTGTGTCTTTGCCTTGTACCTTGACACCTTCTCGACAGCTACATCTATCGACGTTGTTTTTCTCGACACCTTCCTCGAGAAATGTCGCGACACCTCTCGACACCTCTATCTGTCGAGCTTTACTGACCTTCTATATAAAGGTTCAGTGCGATCCGTTTCTCACTTTTCTCGATCTCTCTCTCGATAGCTTCGTGTTCTCTCCTCCCAAACCTTTCTCATTCACTCCAAACTTCTTCCTCAAGGTTTCTTCAAGCTTTTACAAGTTTTTCTTCACTTGGTAAGCTTCGAATCTCTCATTTACATGCATTTTCATGTTTTGAAACCTAGATTTTGGGGTTTTCGAAAACTTTTAAGGTTTTTCAAAATTGATGAGTTTTTGTTGAAATTTTGGGATGGGTTTTTGCTTATGTGATCTTAAAACTTCATGCATTGCATCTCATGTGCATTATAACAATATTATCATGCATTTAGATGTGTGCAAATTGATTGTGTGCTGGTAGGATTGGATTGGGCTGAGCCCATGATGTTTTTATATTGCATGTCACATGTTCATGCATCTCCCATGCATACATACTCTCTTTTCAATATACTTGCTATATTTGAACTGCTTGGGACTTATCTGATTGTCTCTTTCTCCTTCTCTTTTTTGTTTACGTTAGTCGTGTCTATGGCACCAAAACGTAAGTCTGCTCCGTCTCGGAACCCTCTTCATTCCGGAGCATCTTCTTCCTCTGATCCTACTCCATCTCATATTCGGTTCCGTGATAAGGATGCCCGAAAGGCTTTCTCGGAGAACTTTTCTCGACGAGGCATTCATTCTGAACGCCAAGTCATCTTGGCAGACTTCGCCGACACTAACCTACCCGATGTCATTCACAGTCGGGGTTGGGAGTCACTATGTAACGTCCTGGTCACATGTCCATCCGTGCTAATTCAGGAGTTTTACTCCAACATGCATGGATTTGATTCTTCAGTACCTCTCTTTCATACTCGCGTTCGAGGTACGCGCATTGCTGTCACACCGCAGCTTGTTGCAGATGTGCTCTGTGTCCCTAGGATAGAGTTTCCTGACTATCCTGGTTGTAAGCGTCTTAAGACTGTGTCTAAAGATGAGCTCAAATCTGCTTTCTGTGAGCGCCCTTCTGTTTGGGGTGAGCATCAGTTCACTTACTGTACAGACTTTGCAAAAGGTCCTCAGTTTTTTAACATGGTTATGACATTTGTTCTTCGCCCTTTTTCTCATTATAACTCTATCACAGAGCCTTGTACTCGATTTTTGTTGTCCCTTCTTGAGCATCTTACTATAGATTTTCCTTCTCATTTCATTCTTTCTATTATAGATGTCCATAGGGATTCGGCATCCCATGATAAGCTAATCTTTCCTTCCGCTATCACGAGGATCTTACGCCACTTTTCTGTTCCCTTTCCAACGTCCGACCATTTCACTTTCATGTTTGCCATAGACGTCGCTACCGTTAAACGTAGTGAGACGCAGTTTAGGTCGAGGTAGTCTAGGTCAACAGCTCCTCCCTCCCATTCGGCTCCATCCCGATCTGCTCCATCCACATCCGCTCCCTCTTCTTCTACGAGCGATGTGTCACTCGGAGACATCATGATGCAGCTTCAGCGCATGGATGCTCGCCTTGATACTCTCTCTACAGAGCTGTATCAGGTGAACGTTCGTGTCGGCCGTATTGCACGGCGGCAGGCGACCATGGGTGGTTTTGCTCCTAAGGCTTCTCCTCCACCTCCTCCTGTGACTTCTGATTCTGAGGATGAGGATGATGATGATGGTGATGCCGATGATGCTTCTGATGATGATGATTATGGAGATGCTAGCTCTACCGATGAGATGTCTACTTGACACTCTTACCCTTTGTCACTCGTGACAAAAAGGGGAAGTAGTTTTGGTTTTTTTGGTTATGAGAGTAGTCATTCTTAGCGGAAGAGTTAGTATAGGACCATTTTGTTAGGGGGGGTGTTGATTTTTTAGGGATATAGTGAGGATTATTTGTACCTTTTTCTTTTCTCCTCTTTAGATACATTTATTCTTGTACCTTGGGTCTTGTGACCATTATTGACATACATTGTACTTATTTTCTTTATATGTTGATGTATGTTTCTTTCACCTACCCTTACATGTGTTGTTTCTTTTCTCTTTTTATGCACATGCTTCTTATTACGTGTATGCAATCTATTATTTCTGTTTTACACAAAGATGCCTTGATGGATTTTGTTTAAAGTGTTTCAAAAATACAGGTTGTCAAAGTCTACTTGCCATAAACTCTCTTCTTGCAAAGTTTTTCAAGAGTTTGTATTAGGATAGATTTTATTGTATTCAACAAGTGAATATGAGTTGAGTGATTTATGACTTCTCTCATATGGTCATTTGTTTGTTGTGGTTTTGTCACAGATTGCCAAAGGGGGAGATTGTTAAGACATATGTGATTCACTTGTTCGGAACATATGTCACTACTTTATGTAATTGGCTAATCCTTTGACAAAACGCATTTTACTTGTATTTGGGTAGATCTAGGATGTGTTTAATACTTCAAGAAACTGTGTTTCAAGATCAAGTGTTAAAGTCATACGAGTTTGTCCAAGATTCAAGTCTGAAAAGTGCCTATCATTAAAGCTCAACAGCTAGCTCGACAACTAGCCATCTATCGAGCTTAAGAAACTGTTCTAGCCTCGTGGCTTGATAGTTGCTCGACAGCATCTCGACAGATAGGCATCTGTCGAGGTTTATGAAAAACAGAATTTCAGATCTATTTTGACCCCAATCCGTGATGATGTGTTTGGGTCTTCTTTTCTCACAACCCTAGACATATAAAAGGATTTTTTTAAGGGCCGTCAAAGGAGACACAAGTTGCACAAGTGTTGATCAAAGTTTGTTCAAACAAATTGTGACCGGAGACAGAATTTGCCCTAGTTCATCATTCTTGTGAAAAAGTTACTGTGTTTGTACACCATAGGGTTTTGTGACCAAGCATCTTCTTGATCTCCATCGTTGGGATGAACTAAAGAACTTTGCAGCCAACAACCTTCTTTAGTTGGTGATTGAAGTCGCGTACTGGGATCTGCGCAATTGGTTAGTCACGTACTGAGAGCCGTGCATCAAAAGGGGAAATTGTCACTACAGAACAAGTCCAATTAGGTATTGGGGTAAGGGTTCAACTGTAGGTTGGTATAAGGTACTGGGATTCCTTTACTTGTAACCGCTTGTTGTAATAATAGTGGAATTTCGGGAGTGGTGACCTGAAAATCACCCTGTGGAGTTTTTTCCGTGTAGGTTTTCCCCATTCGTAAACAAATCACCGTGTCAATTTATTTTCTGCTACATACTTAGTTTAATTGGTGATTTGTTTGTGCTACCACGCGCTTTGCATGTTAATTTGATTAATTAATAAACTTGACTAATTAATCAATTAATTAATCACAAGGGGTCAATTCGTTTTTGGCCTATCAAATATGAATTTGAAAATTTGGGAATAAACATTTTTGAGTTGAAAATTTGGGATTTGTGATATTTGAAAACTTTAAAAAAAAAAAAAAAAAAAAAAAAAAAAAAAAGTTTTTTTTTGGTTGACTAAGTCAACTCAGTTTTGGCTAAGTCTTAAGTGTGGGGGCCGAAATTTTGTCCTCCCACTTTCCTTTGTCTCTCTCTTTTCCCTTTTCTTTTTTTTTTTTTTTTGTTTCATCTTTCTCCACCTCTCTTCCTCCATTGTCACTATTCACTCTCTTCTTCCCTTTGGATTTTCTTCTTCATCTCACCATTTCTTCTCACAAAAAATACTTTTCTAAGCTTCTCAAGCTTCCCTCATCCATCTCCATCAATATCTCTTTAGATCCTTGTGTTCTTGAGCATTTCATCACATACCCTTTTTTGGTGAAACCCATTTCCCAAAACCCATTTTCTTTGCATCAAAATGGCTTCTTCCTCCAAGGGATCTTTCTTTCTGATTTCTCATGGCAAGAAAAATGATCCATCATTTGAGTAGCATGATGATGATGGCCTTCTTCAAGACCCTAGGACCCATGTTCCATATTGTCATGTAGACACCAAGGTGAGTTTTTTTCTTTGGTTTCTTTGCTTGGCAAAATGTTGTTGTATGTTTCATTGAAAGTTTTACGGTGAGATATTATCACTTTTGAAATTTTTGGGGCATTGTATGATTGATCATGTTTGGAATGTTGGCTTTGGAGCATTCTTGAAGTGTGTTTTTTCTTTGATCTTGGTGCAATTTGGGCAATGTTGGTGGCTTTTGGAATTTTGACAATGTAGGTAATTTGTGATGTTGTTGGATGAATTTTGGTTTGGACTTTGGGAGTATTGGCATCGTGAAAACTTTGTGCTTGATTTATAGGAATGTGTTCATGATGTATGTGGGAAAACTTGTTGGCATGTGTAAACTTTGTTTTATGAACATGGCAAAATTTTGTGGGTATGTGCATGGATATATTCATGGGTTTTGGCAAATTTTGTGGGTATTGTGGAAAAATTTTGTTGGGTATGTGAGAATTTATTTGTGCATGAAGTTGTGGGAATTTTTTCTTGGACATGTAGAAATTTTCTTTCTGCATGGCTATGGCAAAATTTGGTGGTTGTAGGGATATGTGATAAATTTGGTAGTGGTGACATTTTGGTGGGGTATTGATTTGATTTCGTGATGGGGTATTGATTGCGGAAATATTTTTTGGGTATGGAAATTTTTTAGTTATATATTTTGGGTTATGGAAATTGATGAGCTGAATTTTTATGTTGCAGGGCCTCAAGAGTAGAGGGAGTCTCCAAATGTTGAAAAGTGCATGGGCAGCACTGTCTCCTAGCATCAAAAATGTCATCAATGAAGCGGGCTTTGCAGGGCCTCAAGAGTAGAGGGAGTCTCCAAATGTTGAAAAGTGCATGGGCAGCATTGTCTCCTAGCATCAAAAATGTCATCAATGAAGCGGGCTTTGGCACCTTCTTTGAAACTTTGTCGAATCATGAGACATATGAGTACAAGGATCTTCAATTACTTCTTGCCTTAGCAGAGTGCTTCTGGGACACTACCTGTACCTTCCATTTTCCAAACATTGGGGAGGTGATGTGGACATCTTATGACTTTTTTGTCATCACTGGTCTGAGGTTGGGTGGTAAAAGAATTCTTGTCAATGATTCCCTTACTTCAACTGAGCTCAAGAAACTTCTAGGTGTAATGCCTTCTAGAATGAGGAGTAACAATGTTCCTTTGTCTTGGTTATGTGAGAGTATTCCCTAATGTGAGACTGTGGCAAAGGGTGCTCATATGTTCATGCTTCTGTTTATTGGGACTTTCCTGTGTCTGGATTTAGGCAGTACTGTGAATTTGCACTACTTAGGGAGCTTGAGAAAAATTGAACATATCTGGAATTATGACTAGGGCGGCATGGCCTATGCTACTCTGATGCATTTCATGACCCAACTCTCTAGGCGGAGTCTTTCAAGCTTGGGTGGGGCTCTATTTGTTTGGCAGGTGAGGTTTGGTATTTATTTTGGCTATGTGTAGGTTAGGGAAAATTATTTTGGCTATGTGGTAATGGTGTTATGAATTTTTCAGTTTTGGATGTATGAGTATTTTGGGGTTGGTCCTGAAATTCGGGAGGAGGCTACTGGCATTTTTCCCAGATTTCTCCGTTGGTTGCCCAAACATCGCTTGTCTCCACCCTCTAGGCATTCTTTGGAGCTTTGGCGCTTGGTGATCGACAATCTGACCATTAATGATGTGAGTTCTTTCTTTCTCCTTTTTAAATCTTTGGCATTTGGTTATGATCTAGTCTCTCCTCTTTCTGAGTTTCTTTGTGACTTTCTAGATGAAATTAAATCCTTGGGCTAGATGTGAAAGGTATGCTGAGTGTAAGCGGGCTTTAGAACTAAATAGCCGCCAAGTATTGTTTGAATGTAGGCATGGAAAGTATTGGTATCTTGGAGATCGGGTGTTGCCCCAAGTTGAACATGTGTATCCTCCTGCCACAATTCTGGCTCATCCTTGTCGCACTGTTCGGTTGGCTGACCTTTTGGCAGATAAAGAGATTGCTCGGGCCCGTAATGGTTACATTGTTGCAAGAGCAAAAGGAGATTATTCTGAATTTATCCGGGATCATCTGCAAGGTTGCCTGGTTGGCAGAACGGTATTTTCCTTCCCTTCTAAGATCAAACTTTTGCTCTGCAAATTCCTTTTCCATATTTCTGCTTGGTAACAATATTTGCATGTTGGATTTTCAGCCTCCTTCTTTTGAAGGAGAGGAAGAGGAAGAGGAAGAGATTTCCTCTCCTCATCATGCCGGTGGTTCTTCTAGTTCTTTCACAGAGACTTATCCTCATTTTTCGGCATGGCAGTATGATGTGATGAATCCTGATGGAACGTATAGTTCCATACCTTTGACTAGGCTAGAGCATGTGCCAAATGTTCCTTGGCCCGATCCGGTGTGTTCTTGAATGTTCAGTTCTTTGTCCTTATTTCTTGAATGGATTCTAACTCAGTAGAGTTGTGCTTTAGGTTGATGTGGATCTTGTGGAAGAAAGCATGCGGATGATTGGAGGCTCGCAGTCATTGGCTCGTACTCAGTCCTCCCAATATGTGATCAATGATTCCAACTGGGTATGCCATGTTGTTTTTCGAGTATCTTTGGCTTGAGCTTTGCTTGATAGTGTCTTTAACACTTGATTTTACTGACTTTTCAGGCACATCGAATGGAAACTACTGACTCTACCAGGAGAGCTTTAGAGGAAAGGATCAAGAGCCTCGAACTTGAAAATCGTCAGTACGATCCTCGCTTTTTCGTAAGTCAGGAAGGAAATACTGAAGGTGGCTCTTCTAGAGGTGGATCAAGGAGATCCTCCTGCAGGCGAACTCGGAGTCCCAATGATGCATGACTTGCATGTTTATTTTTCCTGCAAAACAAAAAGGAAGTGTTCCTTAGACAATCTTGTATTATTTTCCATGTTTAGCTCTTTGTCCTTGGTATCACCTTGGATCATGTAGAAGCTTTAACTAAGACAAGTTTAGAATTCACCTGATGAGATCTTGTAGTACTAATTTAAACTTATCTTGCTTGGCTCTGTTGGAATTTGCACTTACTTGCATGAGGTGGAGCCGAATGCCCCTAGTTTAAAAGGAATGCATGATTTTTGAAAATCTTGATTTTTTTTTTTTTTTTGAAAAAAAAAAATGATGGTGGTTTTTTTTGAAAAATGAGCCATGGGCGAATGCCCCCTAGTATACAAAAGGATGCATGATTCTTGGAAATCTTTATGTTGATTTTCTTCTTCTCTTCATTTTTTTTTTTAAAAAAAATGATGGTGGTTTTTTTTGAAAACGCATGAGGCGTGGGTGAATGCCCCTAGTTTGGAACATAAATCCATAAGTCTTAAGAAAACTTGAGTTGATCACTTTTTGAGAACAATGATGTAGGTGATTATTTTTTGAAAACAAGTGTGTTAGACTTGTCGG
This sequence comes from Notholithocarpus densiflorus, assembly GCA_030021035.2. Taxonomy (NCBI): domain Eukaryota; kingdom Viridiplantae; phylum Streptophyta; class Magnoliopsida; order Fagales; family Fagaceae; genus Notholithocarpus; species Notholithocarpus densiflorus. The sequence continues at coordinate 17,235 of JARYZH020001107.1, read as the reverse complement.
AATGTCTCAGTTTGATTAAAAAAAATCATTTTTAGTGTCAAACGATCTTAAAAAATTACACTAGAACATGAAACTGCATGGAATTGCATGAGTGTAGGACCGAGGGGCTGCGTGCCACTTGGCAACTGGAGAGTGCCATTCGGCACTTTTGGAGTGCCGTTCGGCACTTCTAGAGTGCCGAATTTCACTGAGCCACACCATGACGCTCACGCCATGGTGGGCCGACTCCTCATGGTCTCCCAATGCGCGCTTCGCATTTTCGCATTTTTTTGAAAAACATTTACTTCGTTTGTGATCATGAGACTCTCTCCTAGTCAGCTACAAACTCTCTGAAACCTATTTCAAACCTGATTAGGAATTGATGCAGCTTATTTAAACGAATTCTCCTGCAACAAATCTCTGCATAAAGGTTAGCAAAACACAAAAATCACAAGCAAAAGTCATCCATGGCTAGCAATCATAATTTTTCTCATTCAACAATTCATGACATCAATAGATGGGTTCGTAGCTTTGATTTCAGTACCAAAACCAATTTTACAGCCTTTAAATTAAAGGGAATCAAGGCTCTAAGGAATGTCAAAATCAAGTGGGACTTTCTTCGCGCTGCTGTGAAATTCTTGGATCCCAAAGATCATGTGTTCCGGTTCAACACTGCTGAACTCTGTCCGACAATTGAAGAATTCTTTGCTATCTTGGGCTACGATCTAGGTAAAAAATCTGTAGCAATTTCATGTGACCCCAGCATAAGGAATCTTTGTCTGATGCTCTCGGTATTCCTACTTCCATTACTGATAGTATGATTGAAGGTCATATGGTGAATCTTCATGCCATTATCTCTCGGCTGATTGACAATCGCACCTATGGAGTGACCGACAACATACAGAAAAACTTCGGTTTGGCTTTATGCTTTGTGGTTGAACTTTTGCTTTGCTCTGGAAGCCACAGCTTTGTGGATGCTTAAGCTATAAGTGTTGTGAGTCAGATTAAGAATGGTGATAATCCTTTTTCTTTGATCTTGGCAGAAACTCTTCTGGGACTGGATGCTGTATTTCATGGTGGAGAAACTCAGAACTTTTTAGGGAGTCCTTTAACTTTGCAGATATGGCTAATGGAGCGACTGGACATGATTGCTAAGCCTACAATCGGTAATTATGGGCCTAGCAATTTTCTTAGCAGGGCTATAATTAAGACTAAATGCCAAACTGAGAATGACTGGGTGAAATTCTTAGACAAGAAATCTAGTAACTCAATTCAATGGGACTATTATTGGTGGAAGTGCCCACCCCCTTTACTAAGGTCTCCAAGATCAGCTCATATTTTCCTTGTTGGATTGTGGAGAGCAACTTTCTACAAGGGAGACAGACTCTTAAGGCAATTCAAATATGAGCAAGGAATACCTGGTGGCAAAAGAAGAAGACCTTTCTCTCCTGTGGACACAAATCCTACTTCTGTACAGAACATGCTATTGGGTCTAGAGATGGCTGACCGAGTGGACCAATCTTTTGTCAAGGTGCACTTCCACAAGATGACTACAAAATACTCTAACTAGTTGATAGACAAGATTGTTGACAAGGAAGCTGAAAGGATTGCTATGAGAGAATAGTTTCTTAGAGACAACTGGGAAAGACCTGATGAAGACAATTATGAATTCAAAAGAAGGGACAATGCTGACAAAGTACCTATCATAGAGGGAATTGATGATCAGTAGAAAAAGAAAAGACTAAAGACAAAGTGACCTTATTCTTTGGCTTTGAACATGTTTATTTTAGAAGTTGATGTAAAAACTCTTATGTTTAGGAATTATTTAGAATTTGCAGGTTAGGGATTCTGTTTAAGGTGTAGGCTTTTGGGGTTTGGAATTTTTATGGTCTGGTTTAGGGTTTGGGCTTTTGGATTTTGTGTAATGACATGGTTTAATGGAATGGTTGAATTTTAGGTAATTTTGGTCAACGGGCAAAAGGTGGGTTGTGGGAAATTGTGACCTAACCAATGCATGGTTGCCTACGTACCCTCTTGATAGAAGGATCAGGTCATCACGTAGTTCATTGATGAGGTTTTTTTTTTTGTTTTTTATTTGCCTTAACTTTTGCCTAGGTCGCCCTTTCGGGTTTTCAACCTAGTAGGCTCTCTCACTCTTCTTTTTTTTAGTCAAACCTAGGAAAGGAAATAACTTAATTTACAACCACCTTAGACGTGGTACTTCTTCAATTGATCCATGTTGGTTGGCTCAGTGAAAGGGTTTGCTTCCAAGTCCATCAATCTTACTACTCCCCCAGAATATATTTGTTTAATAATGTATAGGCCTGCCCAATTTTGCCTGAACTTCCCATTTGCATCTTGAACCGGGGCTCGGATTTCTTTCAACACTAAGTCCCCTAACTTCAAATCTCTAGTTCTCACTTTTTTGTCAAAAGCTTTCCTAAGCCTCCTCTAGTAACCTTGAATATGATATAAGGCCTTAAGTCTTTTCTCATTTAGCATGCATAATTGATCATATCTACTTTGCAACCAATCTACTTAAGAGATTTCACTTTCCAATATTATCCTTAGTGATCGGACACCCATCTTAATGGGAATGACTGCTTCCATCCCATACACCAATGAATAAGGAATGGCTCCTGTGGAAGATAGGATTGATATTCTATACCCCCAGAGTGCATAGGGTAACTGTAGGTGCCAGTCCTTGTAGTTCTTTGTGCTCTTCTTCAAGATTCGCCCAATGTTTTTATTAGCAACCTTAACTGCTCCATTGGTCTGAGGACAATAAGGCGAAGACTTGTGGTGCCAAATGCTGAATTGTCGTAGAAACTTTTCTATTTCTCCTTTGAAATGCTACCCATTGTCAGAGATAATTTCATGCGGTACCCCGTATCTGCAGATGATATTGGTCTGAATGAACTGAGCAACTTTCTTTGAATTCAAAACTTTGTATGAGGCAGCTTCTACCCATTTAGTAAAGTAATCAATGGCTACAAGTATAAACTCATGGCCATTGGATGTTGTAGGGTGGATCTTCCCAATAATGTTTATTCCCCATGTAGAGAATGGCCAAGGTGATGTCATGGTATGTAGTGGCATGGGTGACATGTGCTTCAAATCTCCATGGACTTGGCATTGATGGCATCTTCGAACATGAGCCGCACAGTCAGATTCCATAGTGGTCCAGTAGTAACCATGTCTCATTATCTTCCTTGATAGCATATATGCATTCATATGTGGCCCATAACTTGACTCATGAACCTCTTCAATTATCTATTGTGCTTCCTTGGCAGTTACACAAAGGAGATGAATTCCATCATATGATCTTTGGTAAAGCCTTTCACCACAAATAATATAATTAGTGGACAACCTCCGGATGGTTAATTGATCATTCTTGTCTACAGACTCCGAGTATGTTCCATCCTTGATGTATTGTAGGATGTCTGAATACCATTCACCTTCCCCATCCTTTCCTTCATCTTCTTCTATTGTCATGCAGTAGGCTGGTTCTTCTTTTTGTTCCAACACTATCGGTCTAGCTTCATCTTCTTTTGGCCTATCCATCATGGATGCCATGGTTGCTAAAGCATCTGCAATTTGATTCTGCATCCTCGGCACATACTGATATTGGATCTTGCTGAATTTTGATGACCACTTCTGGAGACATTGATGATAAGGCATAAGCCTCTCTTCTTTGACCTTCCATTTATTCTGTACCTGAGAGATTATTAGAGATGAGTCTCCATACACCTCCAACTCTTTCACTCCTAGGCCTAAGGCTGCTTGTAGGCCCATGATGCAAGCTTCATATTCTATGGCATTGTTGGTGGTAGGGAAGTTGAGTTTACTAGAAAATGGGATGTGTGCCCCTTTTGGAGAAATTAAGAGAACTCCAATTCCACTTCCGTTTTGATTTGTTGCTCCATCAAAATACATCGTCCATGATTCTACTTCAATCACCATGATGTCTTCATCCAGAAAGTCTCCTTGAATCTTTTCAGCTTCTTCTGGTGAACAATAGGCTAGGTGATCAGCAATTGTCCTCCCCTTCACAGATTTTTGAGTCACATACTTGATATCGAATTCTGACAATAGCAAAACCCATTTAGCAGTCCTCCCATCTTGCACAGGTTTTTCCATTAAAAACTTCAAAGGATCCATTCTTGCAATCAACAGAACCTTGTAAGCTAGCATATAATGTCTAAGTTTACGGGTTGCCAATACAAGTGCTACACATGTCTTTTCTAATGGTGAATACTTCTCTTCATAAGGCATCATCTTCTTGTTGATGTAGTATATGGCATTCTCTTTTCTAGTCTACTCTAAGTATTGAGCAAGTAAAGCCCCCATCGCTGTATCTATAGTGGTGAGGTACAACAATAATGGCTTTTCAAGAGCTAGTGGAACAAGTATTGGTGGTTTCATCAGATAACTTTTGATCTTCTCAAAGGCTTCTTGGCATTGTTCGTTCCACACGGTTGGGATGTCCTTCTTTGAACAGTTGAAAGATTGGTTCACATGTCATAGTGAGTTAAGCTATGAACCTGCTGATGTACTATATTCTCCCCGGAAATCCTCGGATCTCCTTTTCAGTCTTTGGAGGCTTCATTTCTACGATTGCCTTGATTTTGTCAGGATCAACTTCTATTCCCCTCTGGCTTACGATAAACCCTAACAGTTTTCTGGATGTGACTCCGAAAGTACACTTTTTCGAATTCAACCGCAACTTACAGAACCAGATTCTCTCAAAGAACTTCCTCAAAGCCGGTATGTGCCCTTCACAGTCTTTGGACTTTACTATCATGTCATCAACATAAACTTCTACTTCTTTGTGGATCAAATCATGCAGCAAAGTGGTGGCTGCTCGTTGGTAAGTAGCACCAGCATTCTTAAGGCCAAATGGCATGACCTTGTAGCAATATGTCCCCTATGGTGTAATGAAGGAAGTCTTCTTCATATCTTCTGGAGCCATCTTAATCTGATTGTATCTTGAAAATCCATCAATAAACGAGAGTAGCGCATGTCCTGCTGTGTTGTCAACCAGGACGTCAATGTGAGGCAATGGAAAGTTGTCTTTTGGGCTGGCCCTATTCAGGTCTCGGAAATCTACACACATTCTGACCTTCCCATCCTTTTTTGGTACCAAAACCACATTAGCTAACCACTCTGGATAGTTGAACTCCCTCAGGAATCCTGCATTGTACTGTTTTTCTACTTCTTCTTTGATCTTGAGAATAATCCATTCTGGCTTCATTCTTCTCAACTTTTGCTTAACCGGCTTCATGGTTGGATCTTGTTGGAATACAGTGATGTACTATATCTGTATCAATCCCAGGCATGTCTTCATATGACCAGGCAAAGACCTCCTTGAATTCTGTCAATAGTGCCACTAATGCATCTTTCTCTGAGACGGTTAGAGTATTGCCCACTTGGATCATTTTGGGTTCATCATCAGTTCCCAGGTTAATGGGCTAGCTTTCTTCTTTTATAGGTTCTAGATATCCATGTTTTAATTCCTTATTATTAAGAGTTTCTTTACCAATTTCAGAAATAAAAACATTCAAAGCCAGCAAATAAGCAGAATCAGAAATCATATTAAAAGGGAAAGAGTTTTTAACAGACTCTACAGACTCAACAAACTTAACTAGAAAACTATCACAAACAGACTTAACAGGAATAGAAACACTAGTAGAAATAGACTCAATAGGAACGGAAACAATGTTTTTGGCAGGAGAGACTGGCTCGGCGGTCTTGATCTTCTTGGCGAAAGTGACTAACTTGACGGTCTTGATTTTCCTCACAAAGTCCTCCATAGGGTGGGCGGCTCCCTCCCATGCCCAATTCTTCAACTTGGTCTTGGCTTCCACAATGGCAGGTGGCTCCCAGTAAGCTTCTTCTTCCCTCAGCATCAGTACTGTGAGATCTACATCCATTTAATCTGTAGCTTCTTCTTCAACCTCCATATCTGTGGGCTTGTCAGTCACAAAAGCATCCAGGCGCTCTATGCCATCCATCCATTCATCAAATAGCTTATACTTGCCTCTATTGCCTAAATCAGTGGGTTGAGAGAGATGCTCTAGCTCACTTCCTTCCATTCTCTCCTCATTACGTTCAGCATTCTCAAGAGTCATGATTCTGAGACTGTGGACCATTAGTTTTTGGTCTAGAGCGGCCAACCTGGCATCTATGTCATCATCCTCTATAGTATGTAGGGTTGGTGTACTTGGTTCTGACTCATAATACGACCCCAATTCCGAAACCTCTCTTCCATGCTTGTCATACCTAGGGCCAGACCTTGAGCTGACATTGGTGATATCACTCCAATTTGAAAGATGCCCACAGGGATATTCTTCATGATACATCTGGTTGGCTTGTGCATTTTCCTCTCTTGCATCCTCTAACACATTTATCAGCCTGTATTGATTTCTATCAATATCGCTCCACCTGTTAGTTTCAGTATCATCTTCAATATCTTGATCATAGTAGTCCACATCACTGTCATATTCCTCATAGAATAGGTCTGCGTCTTCATCTTCTCTATCACTAGGGGGTTCACCCCAATCATCCCCGTTGTATGGGCTATCATAACTTCTGTTACTATTGTCATCACCATTGGTGCTGCTATCATCATCACCATGTCCACTATCACTGCTGCTGTTGTCACTCCTACTATTACTCTTGTCTTTACTTCCATCTTCATCATCACTAAGGGCTGCTTCCCCTTCCTCATCTTCACCATTAGCTCGTAGTTCATACAGGCTCTTCAACGTATGTTGGCAGGCCTCCCAATATTCTTCTTCTTCTATGTTGTAGATATGATTTCCAAATAGCGTAGTCATGGCGTCAAGATCCATGTGATCAGCCCAATCAATAGGGACCCAGGTTGCATCTTCCTTCTTCAATTCTGGAGCGTTATTGTGACAATCAAGTAGTATCTCGAAACCGGGCACCATTATCTTTGTTATAGGATTGAATCTCGGTTCTGGGAATCCCCAATAATGTTTACTTTCTCCAGCTTTTACAAACTTCTCATTCAGTGTAAGAGTGTAGGGCTTCAGAGGTTCCGAAGGACAAGGGAGTCCTTTTGCTTTGGCTTTGGCTTGGGCCATCTTTCTCACTTCCATCTCTAACAAATCACCATCAGTGGGCTTATAGCCTAGTCCAAAAGATGGTGTGGCAGTAGGAATTGCCAAGTCTTGAACGGTTAGTTTCTTCACAGCTCTCCCCAAATTCATCCTAAGAAGGTAGTTCATCCTTCTCATCATTGCTACCACATTGTTGTTACCATAAAGAGCAAAGTCTATTGGGATCTTTTCAACTTCTTCTTTTCTCTTTTCAAAGCCGGGCTTCTCAATCTCAAAGCCATCCAAAGTCAATGGCTTCTTCTCAGAATCAATACCATGAACAGGTTTAGGCACAGTCAAAGTATCTCCATAGATGGTCACAATAGCCCCTTCATGTGGAAACCAAACCTTTTGATATAGGGAAGAAGGTACAGCTTCTGTGTCATGGATCCATGGTCGCCCAAGGAGCATATTGAAGCATAAGGCTACATTAAGGACATGAAAATCCACCTTCTTGACCATCAGTCCAATGGTAAGTTCTAATGTTATGGTTCCCAAAACTTCTCTTCTACTGTTGTCGTATGCCCTCACATGTTGATCGATAGACACAAAGTCTTCAATGCTTAGGCCAAGGCAGCTTGCAGTCTTCAAAGGACAGACATTCAAGGCACTTCCATCATCTATTAAAACCATTGGTATCCTCTTCCCCATGGAATCTATAGTGATATGCAACGGGTCATTGTGGGTTTTCCCCTTCTTGGTCAGATCTTTGTCAGAATAGGAAATAGTGAGTTCCCTATTTATGGACCTAATCATAGCATTCAGATCTTGGGAGGTTATGGTTGTTGGGACTTGGATTTGGTTGAGCAAGTCTACTAGGTTTTGTCGGTGTTTGTATGAGGCCATGAGTAAACCCCATAAGGATATGTTGGCTTGTGTCTTCTGCAATTGCTTGAGGACTTCATCTTCTTCGACAGGTGTTTGTTGAGTGGACTTGTTCAGAGCTTCAACTGGGTTGTCGGTCTCTAAATGTGGGGGTTTGAAGTGTCTCCCCCCTTATGATATGGGCAATTTTGGTTGAATCATGGGGATTAGTGTCTCGGGGTTTGAAGTGTCTCCCCCCATTTATAGATGTTTGGTTGTTTTCTTGGGGTTTAAAGTGTCTCCCCACGTTTGTGGATGTTTGGTTGTTCTCTTGGGGTTTGAAGTGTCTCCCCCTATTTGTGGATGTTTGGCTATTCTCTTGGGGTTTGAAGTGTCTCTCCCCATTTGTGGGTGTTTGGTCGTTCTCTTGGGGTTCAAAGTGTCTCCCCCCATTTGTGGGTGTTTGGTTGTTTTCCTGTTCTGGTACTTCATTCCATATGTCATATCCTGTGACAGTAGCAGAGGTTCTATCCATTAATTCCTCCCACGTCATCATGAAACACTCGGGTAGGTCATAGATCAAGTCGGACGGGTCTTTCTTATTATCTTCTTCGATCATCAAGAAATTAACCCTTGGTCCTTTCCCAAAATTGTGATTGGGCAAGGGATTGTTAGCGATGCTAGGCCTTGTAGACGGTGCAATCACTTTATTGTCTATTAGGTCTTGAATTGCATGACGAAGGGCGAAACAACGGTCAGTGTCATGACCAGGTACTTGGTGGTAGGCACATCTTTTATTCATATCAAATCCTGAGGGTAAGGGGTTTGGCATTGGTCTTGGGTCCAAGGGTTTCAGTAACCCTTTTGCCTTTAGCTTATCAAACACTTGGCTTATGGGCATGTACAACTCATGAAATTCTCTCTTGGATCTAGGCCCTTGGGGTATTTGCACAGGTGCAATGGGTGCAATCAATTGATAAGGATCATTTTTATGAATATTAGAGACCTCTACAGTCTTAGAATTGGATCCTAGATTCTTTCTAAACTTTGGAAGGTCATCAATCTTTATAGTACCATTGTTTATAGCATCTTCAATTTGAGTTCCGGCAGCAATTAAAGCTTTAAAATTGGGGGAATACTGTGCAAACAAATATTTATGGTATACAAGTAATAAGTTCTTTACAACCATGGCTAACTATTCTTCTTCACTCGGCCTACTCATCATTTGTGCAGCCTTGGCTCTCCATTTGGTGATGAAAGTAGAGAAGGATTCTTTCGGCTCTTGCTTGGTAGTCTCAAGGTCTCTTCTTGTGATGTCCACTTCCATATTGTACTTGTATTGCTTGTGAAACTCTCGGCAGATGTCCTCCCAACTTCTTGCTCTTGCATCATCCAAGTTGAGGAACCATCTAAGAGCGGCTCCAATCAATGTGTTTTGGAACATCTGAGCAAGTACTTCCTCGGTCGCACCTAAGGGCTGCATAGCTCTCACATACATCTTCAAATGAGACTTTGGGCAGCCGGTCCCATCAAACTTGTCTAGATTTGGCATCTTGAACTTGGGTGGCAACCTTGCATTGGGGAATAGGGAAAGAGAATCGTAATCCATAAGTTCCTCCATCTTGCGGGCTCTTCTAATCATCTCCTCCATTTTATTCATCCTTTCATTGATCTATTGGAAAATTTGGTTTTGCATCTCATACAAAACACACAGCAGAAACAATAATCATGAATCTACTTCATTCATGAGAGATAACATGTACTATGTAAATTTCATAATTTAAGAACAAGAGAGCATACCTTGGTGTGGTGAAATTCAAAACAAAAGATTAGAAGTACTTGGGAACACTTTTAATCTTCACTCAAATTCCACTTTACGCGCAAGAAGTGTGGTCTCTCAATCAATTTCCAAGGGAGAATAATCGAGTGGATTCTACTCACACATACACACCATTTCACAATGATGTATCTTATATAAAATTCTGTATGTTTCTCCATTTATATCTAACTAATTATCTAATTGGGCTGGCCTATTGGGCCTTTCCAATTGGGCTTTAGTGTGTGGCTTGGAGTGGGACCAAAATGAAACAAATAAGACTCTAGCTCCAATGGGCCTTGGGCTTTTTTGTCAACTCTTGACAAATCTAAAGTTACCATTAATTATATTTAATACCACTATATAAATATAATTGCACTCTAGGCTTTATTAATAAATTATATCCCAAGACTTTATTATACATGCAACCCCTTCAAAAAATATTCGTAGTAATACAAAGTCATGAATGTAGACTGCCACTTTGAAGATTACTACATCTTAATCCTTAAGTACCCGGTTTAATCCTTTAAGTTATTCATTATATATTTATGAAATCCAATTTCATAAATATATACTTTAGTAACTCCTTACTAAAGTGGTTAGGCCTAACACTCTGAATAACCAAACTCATTAAACTTATCTCAAGGGAATATTTTATATCTCCATTAAGAGATTATGAATTCCATCTTGAGAATATATGTTCCATCAACACTAAATGTGGCTACCCAACATACTGAGGTTTTGATCGTGACTTTAGATCTCACTCCTGAGATATCAAAGCAACCTATCCCTCATGATCAGATCCATTATTCTCTCAGGATTAAGAGTTCATGCAAATAGAAATCGTGAGATTTATTATTCATTTGATAATTGTTAGAAGAATAATAAATCTCACAGCGGTCCAGTTCAATATGTCTTAACTCTTAAAACATATCAACATATCAACTAGAAGTCTCCACTTCCATGATCAAGACAAATCATCTTAGTTGATATGTTATAGTCTTCGCAGATGAAATGTCCAATTTCATCACCGACTACGAACCAAAATTCTGAGTTTACAAAGAACTTGTGATCTATATCTTCTGTGACTAAATCACATAAATCACATACTATGCATCTCATGAACTATATGATAATGTCCAAATATTCATGTTACCATTATTTTAGATAATAATAAAACAACTTTATTAATCATAACATTAAATCATACATAATGTCATACATAGCATCATACAATAGGATTTAAAGGTACTAATCCTAACATGATCTTCTTCTCACTCTCTAGGGCTGGTGGATCATGATCAGTATTGTCCCCCTCTTGATTGTTCTTCAAATTTTGAAATTGTTGCATCATACGGTTCATATCTTCCCTCAGCTGAATCTGACTAGCTACCATAGTGTTGAGTAGCTCTTAGGTGTTCATAGGTTCCTCTGTGTTTGGGTGTTCTCCCTCTTCTGCCATATTGCTAGGGGCTTCAAACTTCTTGTGGCTTGAACTGTCTTGGAGGTCAAAGATGGGGTTGTGATGTTACGGCAGTGGAGTTTCTTCAATGCTTGAAGGCTTCAATATTGTGATGGGAGTGACAGGCATGGAGCTGGAGCTACTGGCTTGAGTGTCGGGCTTTAGTTCTCTTTGTAGCCTTCCTTCAGATCTTGACCAGATTCTCCCCTAATGACAGGCTTAGTCGAGTTAATCAAAGCTAAGACCCCATCCACATCCATCAGTCAATCAAAACAAACACACACAACATGCAATGCAATTTTAACCGGGACTGACCTAAGGATAGGTTCTAAGTCATTACGTTGTAAGGTGGGTTTGTTGTTTCATTGTTTCCCATAGCTAGGATGTTACACCTCCCAACTTGTAATGTAATGAACATTGTGTTGGTCCAAGCGGCATGATTTGTCCATTATAGTCAACAGGAAATGATCCAGTGACTTTGGGCTATGAGTTGATGAGTTCGCCACTGGGTACCCGAATCTAGTGAAGACCGGTGATCCATGGTTACTACCACCACAAAATTGTTGAAAGGGGTGCATGCATTGTTGTTTGGATGGCACACACTATGACAGTTAGGGAAAGATTTTAACAACCAAAACAAACAACAAAATATCATACACCAAAATACAACATCCCATCAAACATAAATAAACAAACAAATAACTATATCATGCAAGACCATGCAAAACAAAAGTACATATTTGGTCACTTAAGTCTAATACGAAACTTAGCCCTCGACTTCCCCAGTGGAGTCGCCACTGTGAGAGACGTGTCCCTCAAAAATAGAGATTTGGGTACTTTTTGTAGTACCTCTCTTTTTGGGTAAGTGGTATGGAGTCGCCACTTATTTTTCTTTATACAAAAAAATAAGAAAAAATACTAATTACAAAATACATGACTGAATAGTTCCATTCATTGATTGAATAAAAATTACATATCTGGAAAATTAAAAAGTTATATAGCTTTGGATCCTAGTTACAATCTACCAAATATTTACATGGCTTGTTGTCCTAGTTACATTCTACCCAAAACAAATGAAGACAAGGCTAGATCTACTAAACCAAAAACCTAAATCTGGAGGCTAGGTTACAGAATGGGAAGGTGTTAGGCACTCATTCCGCCCAGACAAAGTCTGGTCTTCTAGACTCTTGTGACCAATGTACTATGCTATGCATGTCATGCATGATATGTTGAACATGTGAATGAAAAATTAAATCACACAAATTTATGTATGGATGAAATCTCTTCTTTTTTGTTAAAAAAAAAATCAGATCTGTTTTTTATTGTTAGAAAACTGATTTTGATTTGTCAAAATATCAGATCTGCTTTGTGGGATGTAAAAAAAAAAAAATGGTTTTTGATGACAAAAATTCAAATTTGTTTTGTTATATATTTTATAAAAAAAAAAGATTTTCTAAGAAGAAAACTTCACTCATAATCTAAAATTATGCAATCATGAATTAAAATAAACACAAACACAGCAATACATAATCTCTTTCTTTATTTCAACAATTTGCATGTATTAAGAAAATCATATTTGAGAAAAATTTAGATCTGCATCTCATGAAGATGCAGATCTCTTTTTGTTTGAGAAAAAATTCAGATCTACATCTTATAAAGATGCAAATCTGTTTTGTTTTAAGAAAAATTTAGATCTACATCTTATAAAGATGCAGATCTGATTTTTTTTAAGAAAAATTTGGATCTACATCTTATAAAGATGCAGATCTGTTTTGTTTTAAGAAAAATTCGAATCTATATCTTATAAAGATGCAGATTTGTTTTGTTTTAAGAAAAATTCATATCTACATCTTATAAAGATGCAGATCTGTTTTGTTTTAAGAAAAATAATTGTTCACATGCAAATTTATTGACATTCAAGAAAAAGATTAAAACAATCATATAGAAAATATCATGCTTTAAACAAAAGGACAATTAACAATTCATAGATATTTGAAAAAGAAAGAGATATAATATGCATCATCACATCACAAGAGAAGGGTGAAGGAAACAACCTCTTGCATGAGCACACTTTGTTCTTGAGATGATGTTTTAGGGTTCAAATAAATTTTTTCAATTCTCTTTGAAACCTAAAAACCCTAATTTTGCAGCAACACTTAGAGAGATGATCAGAAAATATGTGTGGTTTGAGAGTCAAAAATGTATGCCTCTCAGAGCGTAAAAAAAAAAAAAGGTGTTGAATTATGAGGTTCAGTCTCTATTTATAGAGGCCAGAAGACTCTAAAAAATAGGTACGGACGATTAGGGTTTGAATCTGGCCGCATCCTTTTGCAAAAAAATCGAAAAGGGTGTGCATTATCGTCATCCGAAGGCCGTTGGGCCAAAGCCCACATGATGGCAATTCGGTACTTTTAGAGTGTCGTTCGGCACTCCAAATGTGTCGTTCGGCACTCCAAAAGTGCCGAATTGGCTCTTGGAGGCCGAACGCACTTTCGTGTTCGAGTGTCATTTGGTCTCTCCTTCTAGGGTTTTTTGGCCGGTCCTTATACCTGGACGTGTTTTCAACCTCCGTTTATGATTTTTTATCTCTTTTTTGGATAATTCAGGCTTTTTTAAGAACAATTATCTTGTGGATAAATCCCTTAAAATAAATCTTGACAATGTTCAGATTATCCCCAATTTTGTTGTTATCTAATCATCCCTTTTATTTCTATGCATGCATCCCTATTTTAAACACTAATTGTCAATCAATCACAAAATTATCTAATTAATTTTAATTGCTTAACCAATCAAAATTAATTTAAATTAATCATGTGTGGTCAACCTTATCTAGACACAATGCATATGGACCGTGCAAACTTAATCATGCGATATCTTTCGATCCGATGGTCTGATTCGGAAACCGGAAACACTGTTGCGACCGTTAGAATCTCAAGATCATTTTTATGATATGCAATGAATGAATTAATGCATACAATGCAGGAACAAATTGATGCATGTGATGCAAGAATTTTTTTTTCGTACATGGATGGTCACTCCAATCATCTTCCTTAATTAAATCATGGGTGCAAAATCGAGTGGCTATAGTAGCATAGTCCACATAATCTAGTAAAAAAATAGATTAAGACGTAGGATTTTAAGTTTAAATTATCATATCTTAAATAAATAAATAAATTTAAATAAATAAAAAAAACACTCTTAAAACACAAAAACTATTAAAAACAAAACCTCCAATTCTTCAAAGTCTATCTCCTCCTCTCCTCTTTACATTCATCGCCAGAGTAAGCTTGAATTTGTTCTCTCCGGTGACTACTAACAACCAGCCACACCGTTCAAGCCTCCATCCAACGAAGCTCTTTGCCCCCAACTTTCACTATTAGCTCTTCGTTTAACCCATCTCTCTCTCTCTCTCTCTCTCTCTCTCCGACCCCAAAAGCTAATGCCCTTTCCATTCGTTTCTTCTTCCATTTTTCTCAACTTTACACTTCAAAATTTTCAAATCGGTTACTCTAGCCTCCCAAATTTTTGCTTTCTCAAAGTATTTCACGATTCTTGAGTTTTGGAACTTGGGTTTAGATTTGGAATGGGAATTTCTTCTGCTGCAGAAGTAGAAATTTGATTTCCCATGTTCTTTTGGATGAAAAAGGTTTTTCAGTTTGGATAAGAATTTTGAGAGTTATTATTATTATTGAGCTTTGAGCTTTTTGAGGCTTTAAGCTTTGAATATGAGATCCCTCTATCTAAGGATTTGCTTTTCCTGGTAAAATTTCACATTGAAATGCACATGAGGACATAGTTTGAAGAGCTGGCTTGGACTGCTTAAAAGTGTGGCTGGTCATTAGTAGTCATCGGAGAGAACAAACTCAAGCTTAATCTGGCAATGAATGTAAAGAGGAGAGATGGAGATAGACTCTAAAGAATTGGGTTTTTGTTTTTAATAGTTTTTGTGTTTTAAGATTTTTTTTTTTAAGATATGATAATTACTTAAAACTTAGAATCCTACGTGTTAATTTTTTTTTTTTTAATCTTTGATATGGGCTATGTCACATCAGTATTTTATTTTGGTCATTTGCCATGTCAACAATTTTCATCCAAGAGATAACTGCATGGACTAAATTGACACAATATTGAAAGGTTAGGGACCAAATTGACACAATTGAAAGGTTAGAGACCAAATTGAAATATGGTGTAAAGGATAGGGACCAAATATGTAGTTTACCCTTTATTTTATTAGGTAGTTTACATTACTTTATTGGGTTGTATGTAAAAATAAGAATTGGGATGTTGGGTGTATTGTTAAATGAATTGATAAAATAGATAAAAAAAGTGTTTGAGGATGTAAAATAGATTTTTTTAACTTTGTCGGATGTGAGTGCTCTAATAAAAAAGGACACATTTGTACATTATACCAATTTCAGCAAATGTACATTAGCCATAGTTTGGAACATAATTTGGTGTAAATTAGCCCGAGAATTGTAATTGTAAGGTTCATGTGTTTTGGTATTGTCAAATCATGCCAAATTATGTATCTTTTATTGAGTTTTTATGTGCCTTAAAGTTGTAATTGAAGATGCAAAGTCCGCTCAAGAAAAGTGCATTTGCAGCATGTACCTCGATAGCTGGCTTGATTCCTCTTGATGCCTCTTGATCTATCGAGACCCTTCTTGGTCACCTTCTATATGTCTTGATAACTCTTGATCTATTAAGTTTCGCGTTTTAGTAAAAATTAGCAACGCAAAATGCCCATAACTTGTCCGTTTGAAGCCCAAATTGAGATACGTTTGAACCGGTATTTAAAGGATGTAATAAGCCATCTATTAGAAGGCCTTTTAGAGAGAGAGATAGAGAGAGAGAGAGAGAGAGAAACGCTCTGTTTGTGTGGCTAGGGTTTTTGTAACCAAGTTCTCTCAATTTTACCATACTGAAGAGTTTTAAGATAAATATGAAGTTCATTTCATGAAGAAGCTAAAGCCATAACAACCACCATAGAATTGTTACTGTGAAGAAAACCTTCAACAAGAAGTTCTCGGAGTCAGTTGGAGGTTCCGATTGTGATTGTGGATGCGTCATCCATGGAGTGTTTATATATTGAAGAGTTCAAAGCGTCTAATGTGGTAGAAGGTTTCTACTGTAAGTTCATCTACTAAAATTGCAGAGTCTAGGGACAAAGGTTTTGTACTAGATCTTAAACTTCTCTTTACTATAGTGAATTGCTTTTTGGGATGGTTTCCCCCCAAAGTTTTTTACTGTGAAATTAGTTTGTTTCATTGGTTTTCTTAGATCATCATATCTTGTGTTATTTACTATTCTACTATGCATGATATTGATGTTTGTTTGTTTAGCCAAGAACTATTCATAATAGATTTACTTAATAGCTTGGCTTTAAATCTGGTTAATTCTATCAATTAAGGTTTAAATGTCCCAACAATATTGTACTATAAATAAAAACTATGTTGATCATAAATATATAGTTCCATTTGATAGCTTCCAGTCTTTAAGAACAACAAGTCAAGGGTTTTGTAACTTAATTGACACCTCCCCATATATACAGAATGCTTGGGGGTCTAATGGGAAAAATGGTTTAAGCTGCGGAATTAACAACATATTGTCAACAAACGCACAATGACAAATAATGAATTTAAATTAATGTTATAATAATAACAAAGAATTTGGAACTTCACAATCCTCTTATCATTCACTAAGTTTTAGCTTTGGCGCTATGAGAGTATATAGATACTTGAATTCATTAGAGCAGATTGCTCTATCTAATAGCATGTACATATAAATTGGGATGATCAGCTCATCCAAAAACCTGGCCTTGAATCTTAGTTCCATATGATCAAAGTCTATATAGATCCATGTGTATCATCTTTTCACGAGAATATGAAAAGATCTAAAGTATTCTCAAGCATTTGATTGAGATTGGTGAAAGGTTTTGGCAACCTTTCAATTTTCTATAAATCAAACAAAATATGATGAGATTGGTCAAAGTTTTGCTTAAGGCAACTTGTATTTTCAAAATTTGAAACCAATCCAAATAAGAAAGATCT